>PVKV010041124.1:0-11701 GCA_004027835.1 Alouatta palliata | reverse complement strand
TTTAAAAAAAAAAAAAAAAAAATACATCTTGGCCAGGCACAGTGGCTCATGCCTATAATCCCAGCACTTTGGGAGGCCAAGACAGGTAGATCACCTGAGGTCAGGATTTCGAGACCAGCTCGACCAAAAAGGTGAAATCCTGTCTCTATTACAAATACAAAAACTAGCTGAGCGTGGTGGTGCTTGCCTGTAATCCCAGCTACTCAAGAGGCTGAGACAGGACAATTGCTTGTAACCAGGAGGCAGAGGTTGCAGTGAGCCAAGATTGCACCACTGCACTCCAGCCTGGGTGACAGAGCCAGACTCCGTCTCAAACAAAACAAAACAAAAACTACAGACCTGCCATGATTGGAATATGTCCTCCCAAAAAGCATGTTTTGAAAACTTATTCTCTAGTGCAACATCACTGGGAGGCAGGGGACTAATCAGAGGTAATTAGGCCATTAGGGCTCCACCTTCATCAATGGATTAATGTCATTAATGTCAGGAGTGTTTGTAACAAAATAGGGGAGTTTGGTCCCCTTCTTTCTCTCTCTCTCTTACCCTCTCTGCCCTTGTGCCATGGGAAGATACAGCAAGAAGGCCTTCAGCAGATGCTGGCACCTTGGTCTTGGACTTTCCAGGCTCCAGAACCATGAGGCAGTAAGTTTCAATTCATTATAAATTACCCAGTCTGTGGTATTCTGTTATAGCAGCATGGAACCTACTAAGACAATACCATATAATTCACTCATTTAAAGTGTTCAGTTCAATGTTTCTTAACATAGTCACACTGTGTGTGGCTGTCACCACAATCTAACTTTACATTTTGGTCTCCCCATTAACAGAAACCCTCTGCCCATCAGAGGTCAATCCCCGTCTCATTCTCCCCGACCCTATCCAGACCACATGACCATTAATCTAATTTCTGTCTCTGTAATTTACCTATTTTGGACATTTCCTATATATGGAATCATACAATACATGGGATTTTTTTTTTTTTTTGTAACTAGATTCCTTAACTTGCATTTTCAAGCTTCATACATATTATAGCAGGAATCAGTACGTATTTATTTATTTATTTATTTTTGAGATGGAATTTTGCTCCTGCTGCCCAGACTGGAGTGCAATGGCATGATCTCTGCTCACCGCAACCTCTGCCTCCTGGGTTCAAGCGATTCTCCTGCCTCAGCCTCTCGACTAGTTGGAACTATAGGCATGCGCCATCACACCGGCTAATTTTGTATTTTTAGTAGAGACGGGGTTTCACCAAGTTGGTCAGGCTGGTCTCAAACTCCTGACTTCAGGTAATCCACCCACCTTTGCCTCCCAAAGTGCTGGGATTACAGGCATGAGCCACCATACCCAGCCAATACTTTATTTTTTATTGACAAATAATATTCCATCATATGGCTATATCACATTTTATCATTCATTATCATTCACTTGTCAGCTGGAGGACATTTGGGCTGTTTCTTCTTTATTAGCTATCATGTATAATGCTGCTATGAACATTCCTGTACAAGTTTTTGTATAGAAATGTATTTAATTGCTGGGACATATGGTAATTCTGTTTAACTTTTTAAGAAACTGTCAAATTGTTTTCCAAAATAGTTGATGGTTGTCACCAATGTAGTGGTGGATGACAGTTTCAATACTTCACATCTTTTCCAACACTGGATATCTTTTTGATTATAGCCATCCCGGTGGGTATGAAAAAATTCTATCTAATTTTGGTTTAGATGTGCATTTCTCTAATGACTAATGATGTTGAGAATCTTTTCATGTGTGTATTGGCACTTTTTCCTCTCCTCACCTTCACTGGAAAGCTTTACTTCCTTTTCTTCCCACAGTTTTGAGGTTCTGCCCTGACTTACTTATCACACTGTAATTATTATTGTTCTCTGAACTATGCATTCTTTGGTTTAAAACCTTACTTAGCATTTACATAATACAGTCCCAAAGAGTCTGTTATTTACCGTTATTTCTATCCCTTTCATTTTGTGATCTCTGTTCTAGGTCACTTGTTATCTGGCTAAAACCCGTTCTTGAATTTTCTCAGAGGCGTTAAGTGGGTAACATATTCTTGACACTTCTGTATGGCTGTAACATGTTTTCCCCTCATGGGGGTAAATATCTTCAAGGGAAACAGGGATTTGGGATTGTAGTCTTTGTCTCTCAGAAATCTGTAAATACTCTTCTACCATATCCTAGTTTCCAGTGTCGTGAATTAGAATTCTGATTCCAGTCTGATATTTGATAGGTGCAACCTGTTCTATCTGGAAGCCTCCAAGACAAATCCTTGGAGCTCAAAACTTTTACCAGGATATCCCTAGGTGTGTGTTTTTCATCTCCCCCAGAACTTCATTTTGCACAATGAAGTCTTTAACTCAGGAAAAAAAATTTTTGTTGTTTAATTATTCCTTCTCCATTTGTTCCTTTTTCTTCTTCTGGACCTTGTATTAGCCATGTTAGATGTCCTGAATCGATCCACTAGGTCTCTTTTTGAAAGTCTTTTTTTATTTCGTGTTTGGCTCCATGCTTTGAAATATTCTTTTTTTTTTTTTTTTTTGAGAAGGAGTCTTGATCTGTCGCCTAGGCTGGAGGGCAGTGGCACAATCTCGGCTCACCGCAACCTCTGCCTCCCGGGTTCAAGTGATTCTCCTGCTTCAACCTCCTGAGTAGCTGGGACTACAGGCGCGTGCCACCATGCCGGGCTAATTTTTGTATTTTTTTTTTAGTAGAGATAGGGTTTCACTATATTGGCCAGGCTGGTCTCGAACTCATGACCTCATTATCTGCCTACCTCAGCCTCCCAAAGTGCTGGGATTACAGGTGTCAGCCACCGCGCCTGGCTGAAATATTTCTTTTTCTTGATCTTCCAGGTCAATAATTGTTCATACTAATTCATCCCTGTCTTCAATAATTATGTATCAGGTGCCTACTATGTGTAAGACAGTGTTCTAGGTATGAGAGTTGACAACAGATTAGCAGTGAATACGAAAAAGTTCCTGTTTTCCTGGTGCTTACATTCTAGTAGGACAGTTTAACAAGTGTGTGAGCATAAATGGAGCCAGGTGATAATAAGTATTTAGGTGGAAAATCACATTTTTTGTTCCATAAAGTCTTTTTTTAATACTTCACTTAAACTTTCTTAAATGTGCCCATTATTATTTTCATGTCCAAGTTACTGTCCTCTCCAGCATTTCTCTTTAGCTGACTCAATATACTGTTCATTCTAAGCGGTTTTTCTCTTTCAGGTTGGCTGGCTTCCCCAGATGGGTTGTTTATCTTTGTCACCTCATGGGGGATTAGATTTATTTGCTGGAGGACCACAAGTGGTAGATACTACCTTAGTATCTCAAGGAAATGGAAAGGCAAAGCAGTCTCTGCCCCTGTGAGTAGGCAATGTTGCGGCAGGCAAGCCACCAGCCCTTTTGGAGGCCCAGGAGGAAGCCTCCCTGCTCTCAGGTCTCCTTACATATGCCAGCCACTGGGATAGGGAGATCTAAGACATCTGGCTTTTCATTTTTCTCCTTCCCTCCAGGAATCCATGAATATCTACCAACCCAAGTTCTTTCCTGGATCTGCCATTCTTATCCTCATCCTGAGACTTTCCAGGCTCCTGTCTAGAGGAAAAGTCCTGTACCAGCTCTCCCTGACAGAGTTCTCACAGAGCCCAGGGCCTCACTTGCACCTAACTGTTCATTAGATCCAGGAGTCACTTCACTCAAGAGTGGCAGACACAGGCTGGAAGTGAGATATTCAAGTAGTCACTTTCCCAGAACCCTCTCTGAAAAGTCAGTCCTGTTTACAGACTAATACTAAAAGCATTAAAATCTTGGCATGTAAGTCAAAAATTTAAAGTGTCACTGTAAAGTTGAAACATCTGTGGCCTGCATTTTTTCAACTACTGCCTTAAGTGTTAAATTTTGAAGAAAAAAGTTTAAGAGATAAGGAAGATCTTAATGGAAGTCAAAATTGAAGGATACTGACTAGATGAACTCTAAAAACAATTATGTTACATAAAAGCGGTCAGACCAAAAAAGTACATACTGTATGGTTACATTTATATAAAATTCTAGGAAATGTAAACTAATTTAGTAACAGAAAACAGATCAGTAGTTGCCTAGGGACCAGGGAATTAGGTGAGTGGGTCATAAAGAGCACAAAGAAATTTCTGGGGTGGGTGATGAAAATGTTCACTATATCCATCATAATTATTTCATAGGCATATCTATACCAAAATTCATCATCAAGCTATACACCTTAAAAACATACAGTTAACTTTATGTCAACTGCACCTCGATGAGGAAATACTGATGGGGAAAAACATTTGGAATTTATTTCCCAAAGGGGTTGACATCCCTAAATATAAAGAACACCTAAAAAATAAAGAAGAACACCTACAGTTAACAGACATGAACAGGAAGTTCACTAAACTTTTCTGAATTTGAAATTTCCACAATAAAAAATAAAAATATGTAATTTTCAGAAAAATATTAAAACACCATGTCTGAGTCTCATATAATTCATAATATGGTTGAAGAGATAAAAATATAATTACAGGCTGGGCAAGGTGGCTCACGCCTGTAATCCCACCACTTTGGGAGGCTGAGGTGGGTGAATCACCTGAGGTCAGGAGTTCAAGACCAGCCTGACTAACATGGTGACACCCCGTCTCTACTAATATAAAATTAGCTAGGCGTGGTGGTGGGGGCCTATAATCTCAGATACTTGGGAGGCTGAGGCAGGAGAATCGCTTGAACTCGGGAGGTAGAGTTTGCATTGACCTGAGATCTCGCCATTGCACTCCAGCCTGGGCAATAAGAGTGAAACTCTGTCTCAAAAAAACAAAAAACATACATACATACATACATATACATACATATATATATATTTTACAATGCTGCTCCAAGAATTTTTTATTGTTGATAAATGCCAATTATTTTTCTTTGTTTTTTTACATTTTTATTTTATTTTTAAAATTGGAGATGAAGTCTCACTATGTTGCTAAGGCTGGTTTCAAACTACTGGTCTACAGCCTCCATTTCCCAAAGTGTTGGGCTTAGAGGCATGAGTCACCATGCCCAGGCATTAATCCCAATTAATGATATAATCAAAGTTGGAGTAGAAGATTAGGCAAGTTATCTTGGAGGAAATAAGTATGAACTTGGTCTTAAAGTGATGAAATTGAATGTGGGTGTATGTAATTTTTTTACTGTAGGCAAGAAATAGCAGAAGAAAAGAGGGTTCAGATGAAGAAAAAAATAGAAACAAAGGCAATGAGGTGGGGGAAGATGACGACAACTTTCAGGGTTTTTACTACAGGTTCACCATTTCTAACACAACCATCAGAATCTTTTGTCACAAAAGGTTACATGTTGCTGGAAAGGGTGCAGGAAAAGATATGAGATCTCATTTACCATATCAGGCTTTAGAATTTATGAAAATCATTTGTTATTTATGCACCATATTTAATCTTTGCCATATCTATATTCTACCTATATTAGTATTTTTCTCTGAATAGAATTTAGTTTTTACTCAAATAGTACAATCTTAATACATTAAAAATACCTTGCATATACCTTCAGTGATATTAAAATTCAATTATTTCATTTACTCCATATGCCCATTTTTTTTCTATCACTAACCCTTAGTCTTTAAGCATGGAGATCTAAATTTCCATTAGTTAGACTGGTAAAAGTCTCCTGTGAATTGTTAAGTCTCTTATTCCTATCTCACTGATAATTGTGCATCTTCTTAGAAATGTGAGGAGTGGAGAGCTACTAAAGATTGTTGGATTAAGGGTTGAACACGGTGGCTCATGCCTGTAATCCTAGTACTTTGGGAGATCAAGGCGGGTGGATCTCTTGAGGTCAGGAGTTCAAGATCAACCTGGCTAACATGGTGAAACCCTGTCTCTACTAAAAATATGAAAATTAGCCGGGTATGATGGTGCATGTCTGTAATCCCAGCTACTCTGGAGTCTAAGGCAGGAGAATTGCTTGAACCTTGGAGGCAGAGCTTGTAGTCAGCAGAGACCGCCCCGCTGCACTCAAGCCTAGACAAAGAAGCCAGACTCTGTCTCAAAATACAAAAACAAAAACAAAAAAAAGATTGTTGGATTAAGTCAAGTTCAGATTTCTCAATTTTTAGAGCCATTTGAAAGAATATCTTACATTTGGAAATACTCTATGCCAAATAAAAAAGCAATCCAAAACAAAACGGTGGAAGAAGCAGTTAACTTCTTCTACGGGTTTTGTTAAATCCGTGAAGAAAAAATAGAGCTTAAGAAGAACTAGTAACTACTGAAAAAATAGAGAGCTAGTTCAGAAAACACAAATAATTACATATATGTTTAAAGCAGAAACAGTGTGGTGTGGTGAAAAATAATGGCTTTAGGGCTACACGGCCCTTATTTTGAATTCCAAATCTGTTACTTAAATAATCTGCCTAATTTTCTGGCACCTCATTTCCTCATCTTTTAACATGATGATAATGGTTACGTGTCCTAATGGTTGTGAGGATTAAATAAACCACTATTTGTCAAGTGCCTGGTTTAAATACTGGCTCTTCCACTCACCATGCTCAACAATGGTAGTTAGTATTTTTATTGTAATGTTGATGACATTTTCTGGGTAAAATTGTTTCCTCTTTCAGCCTGGCCAAAGCAAGAACTTCTAAATTCTTTAAATTTATCAGCTTATAATCAACTTGCTAATCTATCCCCTATGTCTAAATTCAGTCTAAAATTTAAAAATCTTTTGAATATTTTATAATACACTAAAATTACACGTTTTTATATTTCCAAACTAAATACTGCTTTCAATGTAGAGTTTAAAAATTAAGCAATATGTATATTTTATAGAAATTTTTATCTTTATAGAATTAAATCAGCTGAAAACTGGTGTATCTCCTGTGGGGCAAAAGTAGCAGGCAGTTCAGAGGGTTGGTATACTAAGCTAGAAAAATTCTGGAAGTGAGAGATTCTAAAAAGCCAGTGATAACAGCATTGAAATAGGAAATTTAAGAGTCCGAGATATTAATATGAGAAAGAAGGGTCACAATCTAAACAAAGTTTTAAGATGTAAAAATCTAAAAGAAATCAAATTTATATTCTTATATTAAGATTTCAGACACAGTAAAAAGAATTGGGAAGGTATTTCAGAGAGATATTAGTCTTCCTGACAATGGCTGGATACTGTGGGTTGGGAAGGCAGGCAGGAAAACATGCCTACAGAGCCAACTGAAAAAAAAAAAAAAAAAAGGATAAACTTTTGACCCTGAGACTTTAAAGCATACAGATCTAAATTTTCGTTAGTTAGACTGGTAAAAGCCTCCAGTGAATTGTTAAAACGACTAGAAAACAAAAGGCTTTTCGACTGTCACTATAGAAAAGATTTTTATTGATGCAGAGTAGTCCTTTCCTTGTCTACTTCAATCTATGTAAATGTTAGTGAATAAAAGGAGACAATCACTTTTTTTTTTTTGAGACAGGGTCTCTGTTGCCCAAGTTAGAGTGCAGTGGCACGATCATGGCTCACTGCAGCCACTACCTCTAGGTTTCAAGCAATCCTCCCACCTTAGCCTTCTGAGTTACTGGGACTACAGGCGCACACCACCATGTCTGCCTAATTTGTATGTGTTTTTTTCGGTCTAGACAGGGTTATACCATGTTGTCCAAACTGGTGTCGAACTTCTAGGCTCAAGCGATCTGCCCACCTTGGCCTCCCACAGTGCTGGCATTACAGGCATGAGCTACCGAGCACAGCCAAATCACCTTTTTTAGAACATAAGCTATCATGGGTAACAATTGTTTAGTTTTAACAGTCTAACATCCTATGGATTCTCAATCAAATTTAAACCCCATTTAATAGAAATTTGTTTCACAGTTTGCTCTCCCACTATTTGTATTACTTGTGAATTAACTGTTTGGAGATGCTCTTCAATACCAGTACGGGTTCTTCTCTCTATTGTGCTATAGGTTCATTTCTAAAAATTTCCTTAGAACCTTATTTTAAAGGAGGGAAAAATCTTCCAAACTGCAATCTGTGACCAGTGAAGGCAAGTTCATCAATTCAAATCTGCCTAATCCACAGGCAGTATAAGGTCTGAGGAGCAGGGGAGAAAATCTGGAACAATTATTTCACAAAAATACTAACCATAATATTTTTTTATCTTTAAATATATATATTTATTAGCTAGCCAACTGAAGCAGTGTGAATAAATATTTAAATAAGTGAATGAATAGAGAATTCATGCCTGATTAAGTAAAAGCAATAATCAGTAAAACTTTGTTATATTGGTCCTATTTTTTTTTTTTTCGAGAGGGAGTCTCACTCTGTCACCCAGGCTGGAGTGCAGTGGTGTGAGCTTGGCTCACTGCAACCTCCACTTCCCGGGTTCAAGTGATACTCCTGCCTCAGCCTCTTGAGTAGCTGGGATTATAGGCATGTGTGTATATTGGTCCTATTTTTAAGAATCCCACTTTTGATAGTGCTTCCATCAAAATCTGTGACTCAGACACATTAAGATATAAGGTAACCTTTTCTTACTAGTAGAAAGCTAGGATTTGGTTTAGTGGGGAGCACAGAGAATTCAGAAGTTTGAACACTGGCTCTGCTACTCACCATGTGGCCTGAGGCAAGTCACTTAGTCACCAGCCTCAGACTACCACTAAAAAGGCAATAACCACCCACTATCCCACAGAGTGGGGAGAGAATGAAATTAATAACATTTCCATAAATAGCCACAATCTACCTCTCCCCCTCATCTCCTGTTTCTTTACCACATGCCCAATATGCTAACTGCCCTAAACTTTTATTGCTAAGTGCTATACCCTGCTCTCATTCCTTTGTATTCCTTTTGTTTATCATCGCCTCTAAACCTTCCTGCAAGAATTGTGTCCCTTCCCATGAGATACCTGTCCAGGATCCCCTCCAGGTAATGTTATTCTCTCCATCATCTGTTGTCCAAATCTGTTTTTTTCTTATTAAACCATTAAGGTAGTTCTTAGTTCTGAGTGCTATCACATATGTATTGTTTTATATATGGTACATACTCCCATGTAATCCTCACAACCACCCTGTAAAGCAGGTACTGTTATTCTCTGTTTTATCAGTGAAGGAAAGTAGGCCTTGAGAAGTTAAACAGCTTGGCAAAAGTCACTCAAGTATAATTATTACAAATTATCACTACTAATAATTAGTAGAACTAGGATTTAAAGTGAAGTCTGACTCTAAAGCCATTCTCCTGCCTTCAGTGGGGATCATCCCATATATCTTATACTTCTGTAGCCTTAGGAAAAAAGTACAACACCTGGCATATTTACAATGAACATGTGTTTGGTGAATAAAAAAGGCAGAAAGCATGTCTTACTCACAGAATTGCTTATTACGTGCCAGACATTTACCTTAGGACCTGGAGATAAAAAATGATCTGACAAGGTCCTCAAGGAGCTTATAATCAGTGTACTAGGGGAGGGAATCAAGTAAACAGATTATTATAATACAGTGTGTGGCTAAGTACTGCTTCTGTGCACAGGCTGCTGAGAAAACAGAAAGGGTGGGAAGAAAACAGTCAAGAAAGATGTAAGGGAAGTCCGAGTTTCTGCTTTTCCCTTCGAAACCCAAATGAAGCAGGGTTCTAATAGACAGGCATACCTTGTTTTATCGTGCTTTGCTTTACGGTGCTTCACAGATACCGTGGGGTTTTTTGTTTGCAAACTGAAAGGTTGTGACAACCCTATGTCAAGCAAGTCTTTTAGTACCATTTTTCCAAAAGCATGTGCTCACTTCATTTTTGTCACATTCTGGTAATTCTTCAAGTATTTCTAACTTTTTCATTATTACTATACCTGTTTATGATGATCTGTGCTATTAAAATTGCTGTTACTACTCAAATTGTTTTGGAGTATCATGAACTGTGCCATAGAAGACTTAATCCATAAATATTGTGTGTGTTCCAACCACTTCACCAACCAGCTGCTTCCTGGTCTCTCTCCCTCTCCTTGGGGCCTCCCTATTCACTGAGACACAACAATACTGAAATTAGGCTAGTTAACCCTACAATGGTCTCTGAGTTTTCAAGTGAAAAGGTGTTGCACACCTCTCACTTTCAATCAAAAGCTTGAAATGATTAAGCTCAGTGAGGAAGGCATGTTAAAAGCCGCCAGGCCAAAAGCTAGGTCTCTTGCACCAAACAGAAAGTTGTGAATGCAAAGGAAAGGTTCTTGAAGGAAATTAAAAGTGCTATTCCAGTGAACACATAAATGATAAGAAAGCTAAACAACTTTATTGCTGATATGGAGAAGGTTTTAGTGCTCTGGATAGAAGATCAAACTAGCCAAAACATTCCTGTAAGCAAAAACCTAATCCAGAACAAGACCCTACCTCTCAAGGCTGAAAGAGTTGAGGGTGCAAAATAAAAGTCTGAAGCTAACAGAAATTGGTTCATGAGGTTTAAGGAAAGAAGCCATCCCAAAACATAAAAATGCAAAGTAAAGACGCAAGTGCTTTTAAAGAAGCTGTCGCAAGTTATCCAGAAGACTGAGCTAAGATCACTGATGAAGGTGGCTTCACTAACAACAAACTTTCAATGTAGAGGAAGTAGTCTTATATCGGAAGAAGATGCCATCTAGGACTTTCCCAGCTAGAAAGGACAAGACAATGCCTTACTTCCAAAGACATGTTGACTCTACTGTTAGGGACTAATGCAGCTGATAACTTTAAGTTGAAGCCAATGCTCATTTACCGTTCTGAAAATCCTAAGACCCTTAAGAACTATACAACAAGCCAGGTGTAACGGTGCACATCTACAGTCTATCCTCAGGGGAAAAACAAAGCCTGGATAGCAGCTAACCCATTTACAGCATGGTTTACTGAAAAATTTTTTTTTTTTTTTGAGGAGTCTTCCTCTGTTGCCCAGGCTGGAGTGCAGTGGCATGATCTTGGCTCACTGCAACCTCTGCCTTCTAGGTTGAAGAGATCCTCCTGTCTCAGCCTCCCAAGTAGCTGGGATTACAGGTATGTGCCACCATGCCCAGTTTTGTATTTTCAGTATAGATGGAGTTTCATCATGAAGGCCAAGCTGGTCTTTAACTCCTGACCTCAAGTGATCCACCTGCCTCAGCCTCCCAAAGTGCTGGGATTACAGGTGTGAGCCACCATGCCCAGCCGGTTTAGTGAGTATTTTAAGCTCACTGCTAAGACCTATTGCTCAGGGAAAAAAAAAGATTTCTTTCAAAACATTACTACTCATCGACAATGCACTAGTCACTCAGGAGCTCTGATGGAGATACACAAGATCAGTGCTGTGTTCGTGCCTGCCAGCATAGCATCAACAGCAGCATCTTTGGTCCATCTACAGCTTAGGGATCAAGGAATTATTTCAACTTCCAAGTCTTTTTATCTATGAAATACATTTTATAAAGCTAGAGCTGCCATAGATAGTGATTCCTCTGATGAATCTGGGCAAAGTACATTGAAAACGATTCGCCATTCTAGATGACATTAAGAACATTTGTGGCCGGGCGCGGTGGCTCACGCCTGTAATCCCAGCACTTTGGGAGGCCGAGGCGGGTGGATCACGAGGTCAAGAGATCGAGACCATCCTGGTCAACGTGGTGAAACCCCGTCTCTACTAAAAATACAAAAATTAGCTAGGCGTGGTGGCGTGCGCCTGTAATCCCAGCTACTCAGGAGGCTGAGGCAGGAGAATT
>PVKV010041123.1:0-11702 GCA_004027835.1 Alouatta palliata | reverse complement strand
AACCTCCGCCTCCTGGGTTCAAGCAATTCTCCTGCCTCAGCCTCCCGAGTAGCTGGGACTACAGGCACGTGCCACCATGCCCAGCTAATTTTTGTCTTTTTAGTAGAGACGGGGTTTCACCATGTTGACCAGGATGGTCTCGATCTCTTGACCTCGTGATCCACCCGCCTCGGCCTCCCAAAGTGCTGGGATTACAGGCATGAGCCACCGCGCCCGGCGCATTACTCAAATTTAACACAAAAAGAAAGACGCAAAGTAACTTCATCTATGCTCAAGTGTCTAAGGATTAGAATTAGATCAGAACTCCAGTTGCCTCTCAGGCCAATTTACTTATACACTGACTTTTAAATGGGTAAATTCATATCAAAACTTTCCATTTGTATTATACTATACACAGCAATAAAAGAAAAAGTAAACTTTTTAAGTGATAATACACAGTATCAAAAAAAAGATTCTTCTCTAAAATTTGTATCAGACAGCCATTTTTTTTTTTTTTAAAGAGACATGGTCTCACTCTGTCACTCGGGCTGGAGTGTAGTAGCACAATCAAGGCTCATTGTAACTTCCAGCTCCTGGACTCAAGTGGTCCTCCCACCTCAGCCTCCCAAGGAGCTGAAATTACAGATGTGCACCATATCCACCTAATTTATTTTTATTTTTTGTAGAGACAGAGGTTGGGAAATGTGTCTCACTACTGCCCAGGCTGGTCTTGAACTCCTGGCTTTAAACATTTCTTCAGCCTTGGCCTCCCAAAGCATAAACCACTGTGCCCAGTACTGCAGAATACACTAAAAGTCATCAAGAAATAATAAAATGTTTTATTTTATTTTCCCATTCCTTATTGAAGTAAAAAAGAAAAACATTAAGAAACCAGTAAAGAAAAAAAAAAGAGGGCTAAGCAAAACAGCACCCATCAAATTTCTTTTTTTTTTTTTTTTTAAATATAGATGAGATTTATGTTGCCAGGCCTGTCTTGAACTCCTGAGCTCAAGCAATCCACACACTTTGGCCACGAACCACCATGCAGGGTCTAGCCACCAAATTTCTATACGCAATCATTCTTTTTTCAGCCACAGGGAATAGAAAAATAGCTAAAACTGTAAAGAGAAGTAGAAACAGGAGGTACTGACACACCTCTAAAATGTTAGAGCAGTTAAGGTTTTCCTCAGGTGGAAAAAAAATCAGAAAGAATGAACTAGAATAAACCCTGTGCTATCAGCTGTGAAAGACAACTTCAACTGAGGTGTACAGATAGCCAGTGAGTGATGCTGGAATCTTTGGTAGGATGCATGCACCGTTTAAAAGAAAGCTAGGAGGCTCAGACCAACGGAAGACCAAAGTGTAAACAAGTATCTAGAGTAAAAGGTGACAAACTACAACTCTAAGTACCATTACAGAAAAGCAACCTATGCCCTAGGGGTAGGAATACACATTCCAGGCAGGGGTGGTAAATAAAAACTCATGAAAAAAAGGTATTTCCCCAGGAGAGAAGTGGAATGGTCTAGAACAGGAGGCAAAAAGGGAGTTTCAGAGACAACTTCAGAAAGGCCTAGAGGCATGAATGAATGAACCATATAAAACTGAGGATAGGTGTGAAAGAAAAGCCTGAAAACATCCAAACAAGTGAAATGACAAGACAACCCAAATACATAATTCACACCTATAATCTTCCAAACTGCATACCAAATATACAGAAGGTGCCAACAGGTCTTTTAAAACAAGTCGTTACATATAAAAATACAGTGTATGGAAGTTCTTTTTTTTTTTTTTTTTTGAGACGGAGTCTCGCTCTGTTGCCCAGGCTGGAGTAGCGCAGTGGTATGATCTCAGCTCACTGCAACCTCTGCCTCCCAGGTTCAAGCTATTCTCCTGCCTCAGCCTCCTGAGTAGCTGGGATTACAGGTGCACGCCACCATGCCCGGCTAAATTTTTGTATTTTTAGTAGAGACATGGTTTCGTCATGTTGGCGAACTCCTGACTTCAGGTGATCCACCTGCCTTAGCCTCTCAAAGTGCTGGGATTATAGGTATGAGCCACCAGGCCAGGCCTTTTTTGTCTGTTTTTAACGGACATGGCTTTATTGAAAACACAGTTGCACAAAAGAACTTCAAAGTTTTTAAGGAGAGATTCTTGAGAAATTAACACACCATATACATATTGCCATACAAAAGCAACCTGAGGTGTTCTTCTTTCATACAAAGGAAGTTCTTAAGAGTTCATCACAAATCTAATTTTTGCCTCTTAGTTGAACTTTTACAACCTTGGAATTAAAAAACAAACAGAAAACCTGGTAAACTGTTCCACAAAAAGTAGCGTCACCACTATACTTGAATTTGGTTCTAAAATAAATCTGGCGTCTTCCAATAACAGGTTCCTATCTAACCCTCTTGAAGTGACACTATCACAACCAACAAATGTATTTTCTAATTAACAAGATGTTTAAATTCAAATAATTTAAGTAGAAATAGTACACTGAAACTGTCAATGGGGATATTTCTTCCTAGAGAGAAATCCAAATAACGGATAGTTTCCATTTGCAGTCCCATACTACAGATGATTAAGATATTTTTTAGTTGGCAAGATTTTTAACTAAGAAGAAGACAGCACATCACAACACGAATTCTAAAATTTAACCTAAAAGTTAATAGAATGTGGCCAGGCCACAGTAGCTTACGCCTGTAATCCCAGCACTTCGGGAGGTTGAGGTGATAGATCCGTTTAGCACAGGAGTTCAAGACTGGCATAGGCAACAAAGCAAAACCCCAACTCTTCAAAAAATACAAAAAAAAAAATTAGCCAGCCATGGTGGTGCACATGTGGTCCCATCTACTTAGAAGGCTAAGATGGGAGGATCTCTTGAGCCCACGAGGCAGAGGTTGTAGTTAGTCCAGATCATGCCACTCCAGCCTGGGCGACAGAGACAGTAGTGACATGGTTCCACAGCTCTGTGAATCTATCAAAAACACGATATACTACTGTATTAAAAAGTACTGCTGAACAGGTGCAACGGCTCACACCTGTAATCCTAGCACTTTGGGTGGTCATCGTGGGGGGATCACTTGAGGTCAGGAGTTCGAGACCAGTATGGCCAACATGATGAAACCCCACCTCTCCTAAAAATACAAAAATTAGGGAGGCGCGATGAAACATGCCTGTAGTCACCGGCCTGTAGTTCAAGTGAGGCAGGATGATAACCTGGGGGAGGCAGAGGCTGTAGTGAGCCAAGATGGCGCCACCGCACTTCAGCCTGGGTGACAGAGCAAGACTGTCTTGAAAAAGAAAAAAAAATACTGCCTACTATAAATAGGTGAATTATATGGCATGTAAATTATATCTCAATAAAGCTGTTTTTAAAATTTTTATTTTGTTCAGAAAATGCTTTCTGCCTTCAAAAGTGTTACATAAAAAGAGAAACTTTGGCAGGGCGTGGTGGTTCACACTTATAATCCCAGCACTTTGGGAGGCTGAGGCGGGCGGATCACAAGGTCAGGAGTTCAAGACCAGCCTGGCCAACAGTGAAACTCCAACTCTAAAAACACAAAAATTAGCTGGGTGTGGTCGAAGGTTACTCGGAAGAATAAGGTAGGAGAACTGCTTGAACCCAGGAGGTGAAGGCTGCAGTGAGCCGAGACTGCACCACTGCACTCCAGCCTGGGGGACAGAGCGGAAACTTTAAATCTGTTGCTTTTAAGCCTTTAATTACGCCAACAAATCAAATGTGATACACCAGATCGTTCCCTCAACAAGTACTGGGAAGCAGTATAAACCAAGTGATATCTTGAAGATAAATAATCATCTGTTCAGAATGAAAAAATTGCTAAATAGAGTAATATGCATTTCTTAATGCAGTTACTAAATCTCACTGGTAACCATTTTTGTACTCTTATACAACATCTTCACATTCTCTATTCTGATAAAGTAATAACACCTTCTTCTCTTTGCAGTCCTTATACTGGTTAGGACATCAACAGCCTTTTGTTTCCCACATGGCCACTAAGCATTAAAATAAACGAGCAGGGCACAGTGGCACATACCTACAGTTCCAGCTGGTGAGGCTGAGGCCACAAGGATTGCTTTAGCCCAGGAGTTTGACTCCAGTCTGTGTAACACAGTGAGACCTCCATTTAAAGAAATTAAAAATAAAATGAGAACTGAGGCCAGGCGCAGTAGGTCACACCTGTAATCCCAGCACTTTGGGAGGCCCTGGCAGGTGGATCACCAGAGGTGAGAAGTTCAAGACCAGCCTGGCCAACATGGTGAAACCCCATCTCTACTAAAAATACAAAGATTGGCCAGGCACGGTGGCTCACGCCTGTTATCCCAGCACTTTGGGAGGCTGAGGCAGGAGAATCTCCTGAGATCAGCAGATTGAGGCCAGACTGGCCAAAGTGGTGAAACCCCATCTCTACTAAAAATACGAAAATTAGCCGGGCATGGTGGCACATGCCTGTAATCCCAGTTACTCGGGAGGCTGAGGCAGTAGAATCGCTTGAACCCAGGAGGTAGAGGTTGCAGCGAGCCGAGATCGCACCACTGGACTCCAGCCTGGGTGACAAGAACGAGATGCCGTCTCAAATATATATAAACGTTAGCCAGGTGTTGTGGTGCACAATTGTAAACTCAGCAACTCGGGAGGCTGAGGCAAGAGAACTGCTGGCCAGGCGTGGTGGCTCACACCTGTAATCCAAGCACTTTGGAGGCCAAGGCGGGCGGATCACCTGACGCTGGGAGTTCAAGACCAGCCTGACCAACATGGTGAAACCTCGTCTTATTTTTAAAAAAATAAAAATAAAAAATAAAAGAGAATTGCTTGAACTTGGGAGGTAGAGGTTGTAGTGAGCCAAGCCAGCCTCAATGACAGAATGAGACTCTGTCTCAAAAAAAAAAAAAAAAAAAAAAAAAAAAAAGAGAACCAAATTTTATTTTTACTGTTACCCTACTTTACGGCTTTTTAGGAACTGGAAGGTAATAAACAAGACAGCCTTTTTCCCTTGAGGAACATAAACTCCACCAGGGTCAGCAGACAAATAGCAATTATCAGACAGTTCTGTGAGGAAAACTAAGCAGAGGAAAAACATAAGAAGTGGAGACTACAGACAGAAGATGGTATGGTAGCAGACAGGGTTCCCTACCCAAATTCCAACTACCCCCACCCTTTCTTCCCTGCTAAAAGAATCCTGCCTTACAGAAGGGTACGAACCCCTTTACCTCTCTGGAAGCAGGCTATTCCCTCGCCCTCAGGGATGAGTCATGATTTGGCTAAAGACAGTTCTTTTTGTCAGACTTCAAGATTAGAGCCTTGAAATCAATTTAGATCATTGGTTCATAACGACGTGTTCATGTATTTGGAAGAAATAATTTCTTCCAAGAGGTATTCATGTACTTAGAAGAAATAATTTCACTAACCTCTAACTGAAATTTAAGCAAGGCGCAGTGGCTCACGCCTGTAGTTCCAGCACTTTGGGAAGCGAAGGCGGGTAGATCACTTGAGGTCAGAAGTTCGAGACCGGCCAACACAGTGAAACCCCATCTCTGCTAAAATTACAAAAATTAGCTGGGCATAGTGGCACAGGCCTACAGTCCCAGGTACTCGGAAGGCTAAGGCAGACTCGCCTGAACCTGGAAGGCAGAGGTGGAAGTGAGCCAAGATCACACCACTGCACTCCAGTTTGGGCAATGCAGTGAGACTTCAACTCAAAAAAAAAAAAAAAAAAAAAAAGAATTTTAACATTTCTTTCTCGTATGAATAGGCAACAAACCACAGTATTATTGGCAGTACCTTTAAGTTCGTACCAAGGGAAATCACAGATATTATCATATCACATTACAATTGTTGCAGATACCTCAAACCGTCCTTTATCCTCAACTACTTTGAGCAGCTGCTAGATCATGTTACTGACAGTGCTAATAAAGAAGCATACTACTGATTGCACACCAGCTTTCATAGTTTGAGAGCTAGACTTCAACATTTTGAGATCTTTGGTTTTTTTAATCCTAATCTTAGGTATTTATTTTGTGAGTTTAACAATATTATTTTGAGGTATCCACAAGCTTCATACTACTAAAGAATCTACACTTCAAAAAAGGTTAGGGCATCCAGACCTTTTAAAGATCCTAACCAAAACTTTCAAATGAAACAGAGAAAAGAAAATAGAGCATGCATAATCATTAAGCAGAGCTCATGCAACTTCCTTCAGTTACATAGATATGCCTACACATACAGTGGTGACACACAGGTCATTCACATTAGACTGCGTATCATAAGAATTTGAAAACCAATGGTCTAAACCTGGCTGTGTACAAAATACCATTACTGTGTGCAGGATATGTTTTGTTTTTTGCCAGAAGTATGATACAGTTGTCAACAATAAGACGTACAGGGAGACGGCTAGGCATCCTCTAGGAATACTTTTGCTTTCTAGATAACAAGAACACAACAGTATCTTGTCTTCTTCCTGACTCAAATGCAATGGACACAATGACTTCAAGCCTTGACAGCCATTCGGTAAACATGAGAACCACTTGCTGCTTAGCGTGGCAGAGCAGAAACACACAGAGCCTGGCCTTTGCAGGACCACTATGCAAATGAACCATGTCCTGTGAGGAAAAACAAACCCCAATCTGTTTAAGGCCTTGTTGGTTTTTCTATTACTTGCAGGTGACAATGTTCCTATCAGAAAAAGGAAATTATTATGGATAGGGTAACCAAGTAAGGCCATCTGAGCTAAAACCTTACATATGAAGAAATCGCTATTAAGATCTAGAAGATGATGTTCCAGACAGCAAGAAGAGCAAGCAGAAGGCAAGAAAAGCAGTAGACGATGTCAGAGAGCTCAGCATGTAGGAGCCTGCAAGCCACAACAAGGAGCTTTCTGACTCTTCCCCTTGGGCTGCCACAAGCAAAGAGCCACATCCTGCACAAGGGCAATACAGAAGATATTACAAGGTCGGGGACAGCGACTCATGCCTGTAACCCCAGCACTTTGGGAGGCTGAGGTGGGTAGGTCACCTGAGGTAAGGAACTTGAGACCAGCCTGGTCAACATGGTGAAACCTCATCTCTGCTAAAAATACAAAAATTAGCCAGGAGTAGTAGTGCGCACCTGTAACCCCAGCTACTTGGGAGGCTGAGACAAGAGAATCGCTTAAAACCGGGAGGCACACGTTGCAGTGACCCAAGATCGTGCCACTGCAATCTAGCCTGGGGGACGTTGCAAGATTCCATATCAAACAAACAAACAAAAAAAAACATGGCTTCAGGCCAGGTGCAGTAGCTCCTGCCTATAATCCCAGTACTTTGGGAAGCTAAGGCAGGCAGATCACCTGAGGTTGGGAGTTCAAGACCAGCTTGACCAACATGGTGAAACCCCCACCTCTACTAAAAACAAAAACCTAGCTGGGCATGGTGGCGCATGCCTGTAATCCCAGCTACTACGGAGGCTGACACAGAGAACCGCTCGACCCCAGGAGGCGGAGGTTGTGCGGAGCCGAGATCACCTCACTGCACTAAAGCCTATACAACAAGAGCAAAACTTGGTCTCAAAAAAAAAACAAACCAGAAGCTAGTAGGAAAGACTACATACAAAAATATTTATGGTGGTTATATGATGAGGTGGTGAAATTGGGGGTCGTTCTTAATTTTTTTCTTTATTCAAATTTTAACGATTGCCCTGTATTTCATAATCCAAAATAAATGCCTCAAAAACCTGAAGTTTTAAAAAGTTACTCACTACAGGTTATGTGACACCCTGGATGAGATCCTGAAACAGAAAGACATTAGGTGGAAATTAAGAAAATCCAAGTAAAGTACAGGTAAAATAACGTATCAATACTGGGTTATTAGTTGTGTCAAATGTATCATACTAACGTAAGATCTTCAGAAAGAGAAACTGGATGAGGAGTATAGAACTCTATCTCTGAAGCTTTTCTGTGAATCTGAAACTGTCCTAAAACAAGTGTGTTTAAAAAGATTCTTCAAGTGGGCAAGTTCAGATACAGGAGTCATTACTAAGTTACAGCAGGCTAAAAGAAAAAGTTGTTTAGGAAGAGGGAAGATGTACTTTGAAAGAGTTAAGGGCAAAAGGTTACACACAATAATTTATGTCCAGCACACGACAGACCCTCATTTGTAGAATAAGGCCCTCAGTTATTGTACTCTTTTCTCTGCAGTCTCTTAAAACACAGTTTTCAGACACAAGAGGTTTAAACCCTCTTCAGAAACAACAACAAAAGCATTATTGATCCCTTCAGGTAACAAAGTGCTGAGAATAACGAATATACTTTTAAAAATACCTTTGAGCTACGAAAATTATCACTCTCTTAAAGCCACATAATGTAAGCCTTTATACTCTGAACTTTGGTACACAAGTCTAGCAAGCAGTTCCGCCACTCAATGCATATTAAAAGCTGGGGGAGGAGGCTGTAGCTCACAGTGCCTAAATGCCACGAAGCCCACCAACCAGAACAAGGAGAGGACCCACTCACTGTACAAAGCAAATAGGTTCTATAAAAAGCAGGACAGTTAGAAGAAATCCAATCCCCAATGAGGGCCTTAAGGCTAAGTATAATAAAGCAATGTTCACTAATGATGGCCACAAGTCAGGAACAAAACATAGTGCATTCAGAACATTCTGAAAAATCAACACCTATATAACTGCTGAAGAACCACATAGAGAAACATGTTCACTGTATCAATCTTTCTTCAAGTTTTACATCTATTCCCTTTTTTTTTTTTTGAGACGGAGTTTCGCTCTTGTTACCCAGGCTGGAGTGCAATGGCGTGATCTCGGCTCACCGCAACCTCCGCCTCCTGGGTTCAAGCAATTCTCCTGCCTCAGCCTCCCGAGTAGCTGAGACTACAGGCACGTGCCACCATGCCCAGCTAATTTTTGTATTTTTAGTAGAGACAGGGTTTCACCATGTTGACCAGGATGGTCTCGATCTCTTGACCTTGTGATCCACCCGCCTCGGCCTCCCAAAGTGCTGGGATTACAGGCGTGAGCCACTGCACCCGGCCACATCTATTTCTTTAAAAAAAAAAAAAAAAAGACTTTCATTGATTTAAAAAAAAGAAATTAAGAAATGTATCCTCTAACAAAAAAAGACCTTGAAACTGTGTAAAGGGGAATATGGGATGTTCCTTATACTATTTTTGCAAGATTTTTATAAATCTGAGAATATATCAAAATAAAGACATCAAAAAAACATACGCCACATCACACTGCTAACATTGACCTTATTTATTTGAAACTGTAAGTAGCCAAAGAGACTATAATTAGCAGTGATAAAACACTTGAACCTGAATCAAATTTAGAAACTGTCCCCCACAAAACTTTTCTAAGTGTGTAATCCAGGTTAGGGTTATTTTTCCTTTCGATCTTTAGGTTTCACTTTAATTGTCCATTAAATTTACTCAAAACCTAAATTATAACATATTAAAAATAAATTCACACTGTTGACTATGACTTTATATATTTTCACCAACTGTGAAAACAAGGCATCATTTAGAACAAAAGTTACTATTAAACTCCTTTGGATCCAGTATTTTTTTTTTTTTTTTTTTGAGACAGAGTCTTGCTCTGTCGCCCAGGCTGGAGTGCAGTGGAACGATCTCGGCTCACTGTAACCTCCGCCTCCCGGGTTCAAGCAATTCTCCTGCCTCAGCCTCCTGAGTAGTTGGGACTACAGACGCGCGCCACCACGCCCAGCTAATTTTTATATTTTAATAGAGATGGGGTTTCACTATGTTGGCCAGGATGGTCTCTATCTCTTGACCTCGTGATCTGTCCGCCTCGGCCTCCCAAAGTGCTGGGTGGATCCAATATCTTAATCAGAACATTTACAATATAACAAATACTATTTGATCACTTAACTGGAAACTAGGCACTGTGCCAACTAAGAACTTCATTTACTCATTAAAAACTGAAGAAGAATCCGGAAAAGTATGTATTTTTTTGTATTTTACACAGTAACATGTTCAAGGTCAAACAACAAGGAAAAACTAGAACCCAAGTTCATCTTGCTGCAGAGTCTGTAATACTAGCAATGATGTCATTTCAACTCTAAAATTCTACCACTCAAATAATTCCAAGATAATATCAGAAAAATCCATCTTCTCAAAACTGTCTTTTCAGATGCAGAGGAAAGGAAAATAAAAACACTGTCTCTCAAAAGGAATGGTTACTAAAAATCTTACAACGCTGATGAAGCTGAGGCAGGAAGACTGCTTGAGGCCCCAAGAGTTCAAGACCAGCCTGGGCAATGCAGCAAGAGTTCATCTCTACAATAAATGAAAAATTAACCAGGCATGGTGGCACAGGTCTGTAGTCCTAGCTATTCAGTAGCTAACGTGAGAGAACCACCTGAGCCCACAAGTTCGAAGCTGCAGTGAAATATGATCACACATTGCTCTCCAGTCTAAACAACAGAGAGAGACCTTATCTCTAGAAAAAATAATAAACTGATAATAATAGCTTACAAATGCAAGCATGTATTCTTACCAGGCATTGTTTTGTTTTACATATATTAACTAATTTAATCCTTGTAACAATCAGGATATAAATACGATTTTTACTTCCATTTTACAGATGGGAGAACTGATATAAAAAAAGATTTATATTGAATCTCAGTGTTCGCTCTTAACCACTTCACTAAACTTATTATTATTTATACATTATCACATTAACCTCCACAGGTTGGACTGTGCTAAGCTATACAAAGTGCCATGGGCCCAGCACTGAGCCAAGGGAAGGATTCAATACGGGTTAGTTGCTAATATAATGCAAGATGCCTTTTCTTAATATTCTTATACCAACTCGTCTTCCACACCAGTAATCTGACCTAGAGCATCACATGATATGCCTCCTACAGTGATACATCAAAAAGGTAACCAGGAATTTAATTCTCAATTCAAAGTGGGCAAATAAATACAGATGCAGATAATGCAACTATTCCTAGACATATGTTGGTAATATTTTCACCATATTCCTTATTCCAAACAGTTGGTCATCTTATGAACCATCTCACAATCCAGTTTAAGAGATTTTATGCTGCTGGACATGGTGGCTAATGCCTCTAATCCCAGCACTTTGGGAGGCCGAAGCAAGCAGATCACTGGAGGCCAGGAGTTCGAGACCAACCTGGGCAACATAGTGAGATCCCTTTACAAAAAATTAAAAAAATTAGCCAGGCACAGTGGCGCATCCCTGTAGTCCCAGCTACTCAGGAGGCTGAGGCAGGAGAATCGCTTGAACCTGGGAGGCGGAGGTTGTAGTGAGCTGAAATCATGCCACTGCATTCCGGCCTGGGTGACAGAGTGAGACTCTGTCTCAGAAAAAAAAAAAAAATTATGTTAGTTTTGTCCAACATTACCACCCTCCCCGCTTTAAGTCTACAAACTCCAGGCCAAGGACTACATTTTATATATCTTTATAATCCTAAATCTTGGCCTAGGGGCTGAAATAAGCGCTGTTCAAAAATACTTGTAATACCCTGGTAAAGGCCAGGACTGGTGGGTGACTCATGCCTATAATCTCAGCACTTTGAGAGGCCACAGTGGAAGAATCACTTGAGCCTAGGAGTCTAAGACCAGCCTGGGCAACACGGGGAGACCCTGGCTACACACACACACACACACACACAAAACATGGGGAGACCCTGGCTACACACACACACACACACACACACACACACATATTAAAATAT
>PVKV010041122.1:0-11703 GCA_004027835.1 Alouatta palliata | reverse complement strand
ACACTCTGCATTATTTCAAACTGTTTACCTATTTGTAAAGCTTGTCTCTTGATCAAATTTGTCTTGACCAAATACGTTTCCTGAGGGCTGGAATTATGCCTTAATTATATCTAACTATTTAACATTGAATCCTTTGTATAATGAAAGCATCAATAGATACTTTTGAATTGATAAATAAAAAGCACAGTTCCAAATGGTAAAAAAAAAAAAAAAAAAAGAATGAAGGAAAGTCTACCAAGCAAATGAAAAATAGAACAATTCAGGTGCTGCAGTTCTAGTTTCTGACACAACAGACTTTAAACCAACAAAGATAAAGAAAGACAAACAAGAGCACTACATAATGATAAAAGGTTCAATTCAGCAAGAAGATCTGACTCTCCTAAATATATATGCACCCAACACAGTAGCATCCAAGTTCATTAAAGCAAGTTCTTAGAGACCTTCAAAGAGGCTTAGACTGCCACACAGTAATAATAACAATAATGGGAGACTTTATCACCTTACTGACAATATTAGATAATCGAGACAGAAAATTAACAAAGATATTCAGGACCTGAACTCAGTACTGAATTAAATGGAACTGATAGACATTTATGGAACTCTCCACCCCCAAACAAGAGAATATACATTTTTCTCATTGCCACATGGCACATACTCTAAAATCAATCACATAAACTTAAACAATCTGCATCTATTGAGATAATCGTGTGATTTTTGTCTTTAGTTCTGTTTATGTTATGGATCACATTTATTAATTCTGTGTATGTGAAACCAACTTTGCATCCCAGGGATAAAGCCTACTTGATCATGGTGGATAAGCTTGATGATGTTCTTCTGCTGGGTTTGGTTTGCCAGTATTTGGCTGAGGATTTTTGCACTGATGATTCATTAAGGATATTGGCCTGGTTTTCTTTTTTTACTGCATTTCTGCCAGGTTTTGGTATCAAGATGACTCTGGTCTCATAGCACAAGTTGGGGAGTAGACACAGAAAAGTATTTTAATAAAATTCAACACATCTTCATGTTAAAATTTCTCAATAAACTAGGTATTGAATGAAAATATCTGAAAAATTAAGAGCCATCTATGGCAAACCCATGGCTAACATTACACTGAATAGGCAAAAACTGGAAATATTGCCTTGAAAACTGGCACAAGACAAGGATGCCCTCTTTTACCACTCCTGTTGAACATAGTATTGGAAGTCCTGGCCAGGGCAATCAGGCGAGAGAAAGAAATAAAGGTCATCCAACTAGGAAGAGAGGAAGTCAAACTATCCCTGTTTGCAGACAAAATGATCTTATATCTAGAAAACCCCATAGTCTCAGCCCAAAAGCTTCTTAAACTGATAAACAACTTCAGCAAAGTCTAGGGCACAAAATCAATGTGCAAAAATCACCAATATTCCCATATATCAACAACAGTCAAGCCAAGAGCCAAACCAGGATCGCAATCCCATTCAAAATTGCCACAAAAAGATTAAAATGACTAGGAATACAGCTAGCAAGGGAGTTAAGTTTCAAAATCCATTTTGAAACTTACGAAGATCTCTACAAGGAGAGCTACAAAACACGGCTCAAAGAAATCAGAGATTACACAAGGGGAAAAATATTTCATGCTAATGGATAAGAAGAATAAATATTGTAAAAATGGCCATACTGCTCAAAGCATTTATAAATTCAAAGATATTTCTGTCAAACTACAATTGAGATTCTTGACAGAGCTAGGAAAAAAACTATTTTAAAATTCACATGGAAGCCAAGGCAATCATAAGCAAAAAGGAAAAAAACAAAAACAAACAACAAAGAAAAACAAAAAACAACAAAGCTGGAGGCTTCATTCTACCTGACTTCAAACCATACTACAGGGCTATAGTGACCAAAACAACATGGTATGGGTAGCAAAACAGATGCATAGACCAATGGAACAGAATAGAGAACCCAGAAATAAGGCTGTACAGCTACAACTATCTGCTTTCTTATAAACCTGACAAAAATAAGCAATGGGGAAAACATTCCCTATTCAATAAATGGTGCTCTGATAACTAGCTAGCCATATGCAGAAGATTGAATGTAGACCTCTTTCTTGCAGTAAATACAAAAATTAACTCAAGATGGATCAAAGACCCAAATGTAAAACCCAAAACTGTAGAAACCCTGGAAGGCAATCTAGGCAATACCATTCAGGGCATAGGAACAGGCAAATATTTCATGACGAAGATGCCAAAAACAATTGCAACAAAAGTGAAATTGACAAATGGGATTTAATGAAATTAAGGAGCTTCTGCACAGCAAAAGAAACTATCAACAGAGAGAACAGATAACCTACAGAATTGAAGAACATTTTGTAATGCATACAAAATCCAAAGGTCCTATAAATATCCAGCATCTATAAGAAAGGTCTAATAAATATCAAAGGTCCAATTAATATCCAGCATCTATAAGAAACTTAAGCAAATGAACAAGCAAAATACAAAGGTCCAATAAATATCCAGCATCTATAAGAAACGTAATCAAATTAACAAGCAAAAAACAAACAACCCCATTAAAAAGTGGGCAGAGAACCTGAACAGACCCTTTTCAAAAGAAGACATACAGTCATGTGAACAAAAGCTCAACATCATTGATCATTAGAGGAATGCAAATCAAAACCACAATGAGATACCATCTGACACCAATCAGAATGGTTATTATTAAAAAGTCAAAAAATAATAGATGCTGACAAAGTTTTGGAGAAAAAGGAACACTTATTCACTGTTGTTGGGAATGTAAATCAGTTCAACTATTGTAGAAGACAGCATAGCGATGCCTCAAAGTCCTAAAGACAGAAATATCATTTGACCTACCAATTCCATTACTAGGTACATATCCTAATGAATATACATCATTCTATTATAAAGACACATGCACGTGTATGTTCATTGAAGTATTATTCACAATAGTGAAGACATGAAATCATCCGAAATGCCCATCAGTGATAGACTGGATAAAGAAAATGTGGTACATATGCAGTGTGGTACATGGACTACTATGCAGCCATAAAAAAGAATGAGATTATATCCTTTGCAGGAACATGGATGGAGCTGGAGGCCATTATCCTTAGCAAATTAACACAGGAACAGAAAACCAAATACTGCATGTTTTCACTCATAAGTGTGAGCTAAATGATGGGAACACATGGATACATAGAGGGGAACAACACACGCTGGAGTCTTTTGGAGGGTGAGGGTTGAGAGGAGGGAGAGGATCAGGTTAAATAACTAACAGGTACCAAGCTTAATAACTGGGTGATGAAATAATCAGTACAACGAACCTTCATGACACAAGTTTACCTGTATAACAAACCTGCACCTGTATCCCTGAACTGAAAATAAACATTAAAAAAAAAAGATGGGAGAAGAAAACCGAATTACAAACAAAAATCCATATATTCTTTTAGTTTTACCTGTGTAATTATCCTTACCAGTGCTCATTTTTCTCGGCATGTGGATTTGAGTTGCCATCTGGATTCCTTTAATTTCACCCTGAATAACCCCCTTTCGTATTTTTTGAAGGGTAAGCCTCAGGTTCATGTACTGCTTTCTCATTTATTTCATTTAGAAATGAGACCATGTAATCATATGAATAGTTATAAAAGTTGTAAGGAATGAATAAAATAATAAAACAATAATTATATTTCACATTCATTTGGAAGTACAGTAGGTCTTTTATTAGAGAGATATTTCACGTTCTTTGGACATACTGTAGTTCTTTTATTTTGAATCAATTTTAAAGATTCTCTTGTTTTTAAATCTTTAAAAAAGTTATTTTTCTGTTAGAGTGATGGAAAAACTCTTCTTGAATGTAGCAACACAAATAGTTAAATTATGATAAGCACTTTGGTCTCAAATTATGAAATAAATTCTTTGTGAAATCAAATCTGGATCTGTAAACAATGGTGTTTGTTTAAAAAACTGTACAAGTAATGGAAAGTTTGGATAAAGGCACAGAGCATAATTCTTGAATATTGAGTGGTAAGATGATCTTTCATAACTCCCTTCAAAGTGTTTTATACATATAAACTTAAACCGCACATGTGTTCATCTGCAGATCATTTATCCACAAGTGTTTGTCACTAGATCCTTTACCCAGAGATAGGAGATACAATTGAAGATGTAACCAGTGGGATCTGGGATCATAGTTTTCTAACAGAAGCAAATGTTATTTTCCTTAGACTAGCCTTGGGCTTTTAGAAAGAGCTAACAGGCATTTGTCCTGCACCATATGCACTTACCTATGGACCAAGAAGACTCTAAAATAGCCTTTGGCTAATAGTAAGTGTGTTTAGTGGCATTGTATTATAGAAACATGTCGGAGGGCTGCTGTGGCTCACGCCTGTAATCCCAGCACTTTGGGAGGCCAAGACAGGCGGATCCCCTGAGGTCGGGAGTTGGAGATAAGCCCGACCAACATGGAGAAACCCAGCCTCTACTGAAAATACAAAATTAGCTGGGTGTGGTGGCGCATGCCTGTAATCCCAGCTATTGGGGAGGCTGAGGCAGGAGAATCACTTGAACCGAAGGTGGAGGTGGCAGTGAGCCGAGATTGCGCCATTGCACTCCAGCCTGGGCAACAAGAACGAAACTCGGTCTCAAAAAACAAAACAAAACAAAACAAAAGCAAAAACAAAAACAAAAAAACAAACCATGCCCATTTGCAGTGTGTAGTAATCTCACACCATTGTTGATTTGGTCGCTCAGAGACACTCATGTTTTCTTAGCCAGGTAGGCAAGAGGCAAGTCTACTGCATCAGGTCACTGAGGAACTGGTCGCCCTCATAACACATCTCTTGGTATCATTGGGACCAACCATGCAACATTGATCTTACTCAGGAATTAAACTCTGATCAAAGCCGTTCTGGGGAGTTTTCTTCCAGCATGACTCATCAGGAAGTTTTCTCAGACACTTAGTGGCTATCTGTGAGGTCTGGCCACTAATGATCTATCTTCTCGTGGAGGCAAGATTTTTTTCTCTTAGCCAACTAAAGAAATCCCTGCTATAAAGAGTTCTCCTCCTGAGCATTTGGAGGATTAAGTGCCCCCTGCAAGGGGAAGCTGGTATGGATCTGGTTTATTTCTTAACTCTGAGGAATCCATTTTGAAAACTATCAACTAAAACAGATTAACAAAAGCTATTTTTGGATTCTACCCATCGTTCCCAGCACTTAAACACAAGTCTTTCCTATCTTGAATGTGATACATTTGAACAAGCAAAACTAAAATGCTCCATTTGATTAATCTCAACACTTTATGAAAATTAGTTTCAAAATATGATTTTTTAGGGGAATTGTGTTGACAGAGGAGCTGTTTTTGTCAGGGTCTTTCCATTTGGCAGGTTACCTGAGGTCTAGTTTATTTACTTCTTCCACTAGGTGGCAGGACTTTTACGCAATGTTGCAAATGTGTCCCAGAAAGTCCTCTTGAAACAGAGAAGTTACAATTGTCAACATTTGACACAGGTCAAGAAGTTTAACTTTCTTATGCTGCTGGGCTTCTATGATTACCTTGCTCCACATTCCTCCCTAGAATGCAGTTTATTTTTCCAGGCAAATAATGCATTAAGAATGTGTTTTCACTTTTGGCATCATGTTGCAATTGCAGAAGTGATTTTATTTTCAGATCTTTGACTGAAACATCTGTATTATCTTGTTTTGGGGAAGAAAGAGAGGTGCACTATAGATTTTGAAATAACGAAAGACATTTTCATTTTCATTTTAATCTAAGATGGCCATGGAGGAAGGTGGAATGTTGGTGTTGGTAAGACAGGGTTAGAGTGTTTAGACCTGAAAAGAATGAAAATACATAAAAAGAAGTAAAAGAAGCGTATTAATATGTGGCAAACTACTAACGTAGGAGAAAGTCAATTGCTTCTGTGAATTAGGATCTTGTGAATTATGAGGTTCAAATTATGTTTTGCTGTATTTTCATTACTGAATAATGGCCTTTTTGGCTCATGATTCAATGTGAGTGGCATCTGGGGTGACCCTGGCTAATTGAGAAATTAGTCAAGATGCTTTGGAAATCATGTCATCAAATACAAGTGAAAAATATTTTCCTAGCTATCTGAAAATAAACTTGTAAAAAATGAAAAGGTCAAATTGCCATAAACCCTTTTGGTTTTTGTTATGGGCAGTTGTGAATAGCATCACTCATGCTCAGATAACTGGAGGTTGAGTTACATGAAATAAGCCTTTGGAATTAAGTTAATGGGTGGTCTTTACTTTAGTTTGTTACTCTGGCACTTGGGTACCAATACTTAATATTCATGATGAAATCCAAGGAGAAAAACGCTTAAAATTACAACCTCCTTTTGTGTTTGGAGAAGAATCTCATTTCAGCCAAATTTTTTATTTAACCAACATGTTTTAACTCTACTTAGTGGAGAAGGGGTAGAGTTCCAAGTACTATTAAATGTTTACCTTTGGTTTACTTGCTGTGGAGTGTGACAACTTTGCAGATGTGTTTCCAACACAAAAAGACAAGGAATCTGCTTTTCTCCCTCTCTCAACACAGACTCTCATAAAAGCCTGTATAGTGCAGATAGAGCTGCTGGAAACATTCAGGCACAGAAACTCCCCAAATATGTAATCTGTTGTCTCCTAGGTGGCTCCTGTGAATGACTGGCTTTCACAGACAGGTGCTGTTATTTATAAATACCTCCTGTGAAGACAGCCAAAGGTGCAAGGTGTTTCTGTCAGGGTGAATGGCAATATAGTATAAAGGAGAAAATGGGTGAGATCGTGGAGAGTTGAAAGCTGAGTTGTTCTAATCCCTTGGAGCAGGACACCTGGAAGCTCCTCCAGCTTCTTCCCTTTCACAGCCCCTGGTTTTGCCAGATATAGGAGGGTAGAGAGAAGTACATAAATAGTGTATTTATGTGGATGGGGGATGGGATGAGGGGGATGTTTGAAGAGTTTAATCCCAGCCAGGAACATCAAAAAGTCTTCTGGTTGAAAACAAAGGTACCAGAGGTGGTTCTTTGCTTTTCACTTTGGTGGCCTTTACACTCTATACATGCTTTTGACTCACTACCCTGAGGGTCAGGTCTCTACTTCCTGCCTGTTTGGTCCTTGAAACTTTCTATGTTGAAGCCAGCGCGCAATACGGAAATATTATTTGAAAAGAATGGCCAGTGTGATAAGACCATCATAGTAAGATATGTAATCCCCTTGACAACTTTTGAAATATTGGTTGTATCTTCCACAGGAAAGATCATACGCGACTCTCTTGCAAAATAAGAATATTCTTTTCTCCCTTATTTTGAATTTGTGTTAATACCCACTAAATTTAATAATTTGCACTTGACAGTTTAATTAAAGTATTATACTTACGTGGCTCTGTGTGTACTTTGTCTTGAGTAAGGAAACCAAACTTAGATACCGTTAATAAGCTGAATCTCTTCTATGAAGCAAAGTACAGTGTAAGTATGCTCATATGTTGTAGAGGAGAGGCTTTGGAATTAGACACATTTGGTTTAAATTTCTATTCAAACATTTATTACATATGTGACTTTGAATAAGTCATTAAACTTCTTTATGCCTTGGTTTTCTACTCTGTAAAAAGAGGATATTAGTATCTTTCTTTTAGTGCTGTGATATTAGATGAAGCGATGAATGTTAAACATGAAGCATTCATTAAAATGTGGAGATAGGCTCAATGCATGTTAGCTACTTCCTTCCACAGTCTATAGTAGAATCTGTTTCAAAACAAAGATTAACCATCAAGTAATGCCTTCAAAATGTTATCTTCTTGTCCATTTTTAATCATTGTAGAAAAAGTTTTACTGGATGCATTCAAATTTTCTGCTAATGGCACACTCTCCTGGAAGAAATTCTGGGTAGAGAAAACAGCAGCTAAAGACAGTGTTCAGTGAAGGAGAAAAATAGAAATGTGAGTAGTGTTCTAATTAGGAGTTTTTTTTTCCAGTCATATGACTTCTTTTTCATTAATACCCATCTCTAGACATATGAGCATATGCCTTTCTCCACACATGACAGCTATTTTTGAAGATATTAATGTACTTCTTTCTGCCTATTTGATAGAAATCTAATTACAGGAATAATAAAATCAGAATGTTGGAGTTGGAAGAAACTATTCTTACTTTTTAAAGTTTCTTTTATTGATACTTAATAGATGTGCATATTTTGGGGCACATGTTATAATTTAATGTATTCATATAATTTGTAAAGTTCAAATCAATGTTATTGGGATATCCTTCAATTTAAATGTTTGTCTTTCTTTACGCTAGAACATTAAAATCATTCTATGCCAGCTGTTTCAAAATACACAATAGATTATTGTAAACTCTAATTACCATACTGATCTACCACACACAAGGTCTTATTTCTTCCATCAAACTGTAAATTTGTACCCATTAATCAAACTCTCTCCATCCCCATCTCTTTTAACCCTTCCCAGCCTCGGGTAACTCTCTATCTTCATGGGATCCACTTTTTTAGCTTCTGCATATGAATACCATGCAATACTTGTTTTCTAGTGGTTGGCTTATTTCACTTAACATAATAACACATTTCCATTCATGTTGCTGTAAATGACAAGATTTCATTCCTTTTTATGGCTGAGTAATTTTCCATTGACTATGTATACTGCATTTTCTTTATCCATTCACTCATTGATGGGCACCAAGGTTGATTCCATATTTTGGCTATTATGATTAGTGCTGCAATAAACACGGGGGTGCAGATATCTTTTTGGTGTATTGATTTCCTGTTTTTGGAAGGGGGATATATACCCAGTAGTGGGATTGACGAATCATATGATACTTTTATTTTTAGGGTTTTGATGAACTTCCACACAGTTTTCCATAATGGCTGTACTAATTTACATTCTCACCAACAGTGTACGAGTGTTCTCCTTTCTCCACATCCTCACCAGCATCCGTTATTCTCTAAACTATTTTTGTTATTAAAAGAGTATGTTAGAGGGCCCAGAAGGATTTTCAGAAGCTAGAAATGATACACAATGAGCTTATAGAAAAGCAGGAATTAAAGCCCACATGTTTTTATGGAGTCAACCTAAGTGTCCATCCACAGATGAATGAATGAAGATGTGGCATATATATATACACAATGAAATACTATTCAGCCTTTATAAAGATAAAAAAAATACATCACTAGTGACAACATGGATGGAACTGGAAAACATATGCTAAGTGAAATAGGCCAGGCACAGAAAGACAGACACTTCATGTTTTTACTCATGTGTGGAACTTAAAACAATGGAACTAAGTGAAGCAGAAAGAATTGTGGTTATAGAGGCTGGGAGATGGGAGGAGTGGGAAGTGATGGTCAAATGGTACAAAGCGTCTTATATAAGAAGTGGGTTTTCTTTAGCCTTAAGATATGTTCCACAATGTGTTGAATATAGTGAATGATAATCTGTCATACATTTCAAAATCAGAGTACATTTCAAAAGTTCTCACCACACAGGTAAACAAATATTGGACATAGGCATGTTAATTAGCTTGATTTAATTATTCTATACTGTATTTTTACATTATAACATCACTTTGTACCCCCATACAAATATATAACTATAATTTGTCAGTTGACAATTACAAATAAAAATTTTTTAAAAATTGCAACTTGTATGCTTTAAAAATTTCAGGTCTCTTGGTTTTTAATCCAGACCTCTGTATTTAAGAAAGACTGTTTCATCAAAGGTTATTAATTATTTTTTCTCTTAGTAACTAGAAAGATGGGAACCAACATGAGGAAGGTGGATTTTTAAACTCATTCTCGAATGATCCTCTACTGATTTCAAAGACAGGAAGCAAGTGGATTCAAGTCAGAATCAAGGAAAGCATCGAGAAGAGCTTTTCCAGGCTGGAATTTCCACAGTAGTTTCTTCTTGGGGCAAATACTGGAATAACGAATCTTGAATTTGTAGTTTCTTTTCCCACCAAATTAAAGATAAGCTCAAATTAATTAATTTGGGGAATAATTAATTAAAATAGTTTGTGAGAAATGAGAAGATATATTTCTTAGAGCTGTATAGGTACATCTCTTATATGAATGTGTTCTTAGAGCCATAAAGGACAGCTCTTACGTGGATTTGTTTTGATCATTGCATGAAATTAAACCATAGTGAAATTTCTCAGGCATTATAACTACAAATTAAAAATTACCAAACCACCTCTGGCCCAAATCCTCTTTCTAACCTGTGTTCTACATCTTGTTCCAAGAGCTGTGTTTGCTGCCAAACATACCGGATGGGACATCTGCAGCAAGGATTGGAAATGAGAATTTTGCCCTGAGTTTGAAGGTGTTATTTTTCCCATGGTTTGATTTGCCTGGCATTTTTTTTGTTTGGCATCTTTTCCTTTTCCTTTGCAAGGAAAGGGAGAAATGAGGAGTGTTAGTTGCTGACGAAGTCAAGAGGGCGCTGAAGCTGGCTGGGTTTATTGCTTTTGGCAGAGGGATGGTGTGATGTGGTTTTACTTCCTATTTGCAGAGCCTTTCTAGAAACCTGGGCTCTGTTCTTCAGTGAGCTCCTCTTGTCGGCTTATATATATTAAAAAAGACAGAGTGAAAGCCCAAAAGAAGAAAAGGTGTTTTTAAAAAGAAAACTCTGGAGAATAGGAGACCCCATGAAAATGCAGTGGAATCAGAAGGTATAGAGCAGAAAACAATTGTCAACGTGTAAAAATGGTCTTTCTTTGCGGTGTGGACTTTGTAGGATTTTCATGCATCTCTCTCATAGGCCAATGCCGATGATAATGATATTCATAACAACAGCAACAATTACAAATGGCATGTGTGTGGTAATTCGCAGTTGTTTGCACACATTATTTTGTTTTTAAAAAGAAGGTATGAAACACAAAACGAACTTTTTTAGTAATCACATTAAAACTCCAGAGCCTCGGCCCCAAACCAATGAGCCAGTTTGGCACAAGGAGGAGACAGTAAGCCTGGCATTTGGTATCTAGTTTTGAGTTCAACTCGGTCATTTTAAGCCTCAAATAAGACACAAGCCCCCAGGCCCCAATGTTTCTCATCCTTAATAGGATAAAATTATATTGGATGATCTCTAAGAATCATCCCAACTTTAAAAATTAAAGCCTATAATCAATTTTTCCCTGGATGGGCATAAATTTTCATTTTAAATAGGGCACCATTTGGATGTTGAAAAGCTAACTCTGCTTTTTGAAAATATTTCTTATTGTAGCCGGTTGTCTGTTTGGAGGTTTACACTTGGTTTACAAAACCATTATGTTTTGAAGCATGCTGCTAGTGAAGAAAATAATGCTTTCATCACCACCATCTCTATTTGAAACGGAAAATGCTCCCTGAAAAGATTTAAATGGTTGTGTGGATTGCATGTATTGTGTAACTACCCCACAGTGTAACAAGGCTACCAAAAACAAGAATCACTTATTAGATGCTGTAAGCCAAGTGTTCTTGAATGTAATTCTAAGCCAGGAATATCTTTTTTTTTTTTTTTTTTATATATATATACTTTTTATTGCATTTTAGGTTTGGGGTACATGTGAAGAACATGCAAGATTGTTACATAGGAACACACATGGCAGTGTGATTTGCTGCCTTCCTCCCCATCACCTATATCTGGTATTTCTCCCCATGCTATCCCTCCCCAACTCCCCACCCCCTGCTGTCCCTCCCCTTTTTCCCCCCGACAGACCCCAGTG
>PVKV010041121.1:0-11701 GCA_004027835.1 Alouatta palliata | reverse complement strand
TTTTATCTGAGAACTTATCTAATTGACTAGCTTCCTACATTTTGGTATCTGAAAACACATCAAATAAGAAGATACAAAAACACGGGAGATATGATTTCATTCCTCTCTCTGAGGTACTTATATATACCCTTGAGTGATATAAAGAATGATATACTAGGTATTTAATCTATTAAAAAGGGTCTTTAAGAATGTTTCACTTATGAGGGAAATAATAAGGAGGGGGAATGATGTACTGAAGATGTACTGTTTAGCTTGCTGTAATTTTGAAAACATAATGCATGTTATATAGCCAGCTTTATCAGCTCATATCATCATGTACTCATTTCTGGTAGCGTTAACATCAAAAAGAAAAGTCAGCATAACAACTTTCAGTAAAAACCATTATGATTACTATATTAAATGATAAGCATGTTTCACTAGCCACTTTGAATTATGAGCTTGCTTTAGTTAAGTAATAAATAACATAGTTTTCTTAGCTAAGAATTGATAAATAAAATAGAAATAAAAATAAAGACAGTTTAACTAAAATTAGGCTAGAAAGAGAAAAGGAAAAAGCAAGATTAAAATAAAAATTTGTAAATTAAAAAAAAAAAAAACAAATTCCAAAGGTAAGAAAGTGAAGTTGAATTTAAAAATTTTTCATAATTGATGAAACTTGGGAGCAACCAAGATGTCCTTCAGTAGTTGGGTTGATAAATAAACTGTAGTACATCCAGACAACAGAATAGTATTCAACCTTTAAAAAAATGAGTTATCAAACCATGAAAGACATAATGAAATATGCATGAAACCTAAATGCATATTATTAAGTGAAAGAAACTAACCTGAAAAGGCTATATTCTTTATAATTCCAACTACATGACATTCTGGAAAATAAACTATGGAGACAATGAGATTAGTAGTTGCTGGGGGGAAGAGGAAAGGGAGAGATAAATAGACAGAGCACAGAATTTTTAGGGTAGTGATACTATTCTAAATGTTACTAAAATATAGATACACATTATTATACATTTGTCAAAAATCCATAGAATATGCATCAAGACTGAATCCTAATGTAAACTATGGACTTTGTGTAATAATGATCTATCAATGTAGGTTCATCTATTTTAACAAACATGCCACTCTGGTGTGGGATATTGATAATGGGGAGAGAAGAAATAGGACCTTCTCAACTTTGCTATGAACCTAAAACTGCTGTAAAATATAAAGTTTTATATATATAAAATTATATTTTATACCAGTTTATGGATATAATTTTTATATTTTATAGAGATATAAAAATAAAAAATATAAATATATATGATATATATAAATATGTATATAAAGTTATATATATATAATATAAATATAAATATATAAGGTTTTATATATATATAAAGAAATGTTCTAACAATGGGGCCTCAAAAGAAAAGAAAGAACCTACTGGTTAGTGGCTTTCTATCATTCCTACATCTATCATTCTGCCAATTAAAAGATATTTTATTATAAATATAAATATTATTTATCCCCTTAACACTTAATTGCTTATTTCTCTTAAAAGCAAAATAAATTGATGAAAAATATTGCAAGAGATAACAGAACAGTTGTTACATTAAAATAATTATTTAACTTAATCTTTCTCCTAAATTATAGATTAATTTTGTCAAAAATTAAAGTATTTTGAGCCATAATTTAAGGAATATCAGGTAGAAAAGGCTCAGACAGGAAGGCTGAGATGACAGCTTTATGATTCTGTCCCCTGTCTCTACTAAAAAAAAAAAAAATTAAAAATTAAAGAAAAAAGGAAATTAGCTGGGCATGGTGGGGTGCCTAGCCATAGCCACTCTGGCGGCAGGAGGATCACTTGAGACCAAGGAGCTTGAGGCTGCAGTGAGCTATGATCACACCACTGTACTTCAGTTTGAGCAACACAGCAAGACCCCAACTCAAAAAAAAAAAAGCCTTGGAGATATAAAATTATAAAATTAAAACCATAAAACCATGGACATTTATTAGAAATCAATAGTTTTGCTATTTGACAACTGGAGACAGAAATTTGGTAAAACAGAACACTAAACTTAGACTCTAAAACACCTGATCTGCCACTTAACTAATACTATGTGGAACAAGTTACCTAAACTGCAAGAGGTTAAAAATATAACATCAGGCCAAGCTCAGTGGCTCAAACCTATAATCCTAGCACTTTGGGAAGCCAAGCCAGGAAGACTGCTTGACCCCAGGACCTGGAGACCAGCCTGGGCAACACGTCAAGACCCCATCTCTACTTGCTCCCCCCAAATAATTACCTCGGCATGGTGGTGCATGCCTACAGTCCCACCTATGGGAAGCTGAGGTAGGAGCCCCCAGCTGCACTCCAGTCTGGGTGACAAAGCAAGACAATGTCTAATAAACAAATAAATAAATAACATCAACAGAAATTCCTGAATCAAATTTAATTTCTTTTCTCATCAAAAGTTAAGACATATTTCCCTCGGTCTTAGGAATTTTCATTCTTAATACAAAATAAATTATACCTGCTGTGTAAATTTTTATTTATAGCTAAATATTTCTTCAGTCATCACTGTCACTTCCTGATTCACTCAGCTGCAAATCATTTCCTAAAATAAAAAATAACAAAACTGTAGTAATTAAATACTTAATATTTATGTTTACATAACATAAATTTTACACTAAATATAACCCCCAAGCTTGATTCTGTTTAGCTAGCACTTTGCCTATTCTGTAATTCAATGACACAATTAGTTACTCAAATAATTAATACTGTGTGTAAAGAAAAAATATACCATCAAACTTCAGCACAGTTTTAGTATTTCCTGGCCATCTATTTTAGTCTTTTTTACATATCCCCATCACTCTTTTTTTTACATCACTGATTTAATTAAATCAGGAAATGAGAAAAATGTTGTTTAGAAGATCAGACTATATCCTTTTGAAGAGTGAAAAAAATGTTTTGTTTTGTTTTTTACTTAAAATAGAGTCAAAATAATTAAATAAAACATGTCAAGAATAACTCATCGGCCAGCTGTGGTGGCTCACGCCTGTTATCCCAGCTCTTTGGGAGGTCGAGGCGGGAGGATCACCTGAAGTCAGGAGTTCAAGACTAGCCTGGCCAACATGGTGAAATCCCATCTCTATTTAAAAAAAAAAAAAAGAATAACTCATCATTGATTCCTTTTGAAATTCATCTATGTACTTACAGTCATGGAGCTTACAGTTCAGTGGGGGATACAGACAGTAAACAAATAAACATATATAACATAATGCCAAGTAGGGGTAAGTGCTATGAAAAAATGAAAATGGATATGGAGATAGTGATGGCAGGTGCTATTTTAGATAGGGTAGTTTTGAAGGCCTTTTTGACAGGTGACTTTTGAACAGAGGGAGAATATAGGAAGAAAAGTAATAAAAAATGGAGGGAGTGGAGGTGAAGTGACCAGGCTAAAAGAACAGAAGTGCAAATGCCCCAAGGGAAGAACATACTTGTTACATTCTCTGACTTGCAAGAAGGCCACATAGCTGGAATGGCATTAATAAGGAAGATAACGGTAGTAAATGAGGTCAGAAAGATACCCAGAAGGTCACAGTAAAAACTTCAGATTTGTTTGAAAATGTAATAAGAATTCATGAGAAAATTTTAAGCAGGCAACTAACTTAAAACTGGTTGTAGATCAGTGCATTCCACCAGGGTATGGAAGTAACACAGAAACAAGAGAGCAGTTGTAAGTCTAATCTAGTCTCTCATGTAAGAAATAAGGTTTGCTTTGACTCAAGTAGTCCAAGGGAGGTGATGCTAAGTGGTCAGATTCATAATATACTTTGAAGATAGAGTTTATAGGACTAATTAAAACATTGAATTTAGGGTACCAGAGAAAGAAGTGAAGAATGGCCCCAAGGTTTCTGTTTTGAACAACTGGATAAATCATTCACTGAGTTATCATTTACTGAGATGAGAAACACCAGAGGACCATGGTTGTAGAAGAAATCACAAGTTCAATTTTCATGTGGTAAATACCTAGTAAATACCCAAGTACATATGTACTGGCAGTTGAATATACAAGTCTGGAGCTAAAGGTAGAGACTGGAGCTGGAAATAAAGATTTGAGAGTCACTGATTGTACAGGTTTATCTGAAGCTAAGGGACTGAATGAAAACACTTAGGTAGTAAATTATAATGGTTAAAAAATTCTTATATTTTTTAACTAATCCACAATAAAAAAGCTGGCATGTTTTAGGATACATAATTAACTACAAATTTACCTAATAAAGTCAATAACTATTCAGTGTTTCTATCCTCCTAACATGAGATGGATCTTAACATACTTAAATTACTGATTGAATACACTCAGCAACTATTGTTTAGAGTTTTAGCTTCATTCTGTAAAAAAATTTCCAAATGTACAAACATCCAAAACATACATGTTATCTTTATAGTCAATGGGTAATCAAATTTACTGACATTTCATCTATTTTTCTGCTCACTACTGTTTCTCATATTCCACACTTACCCTCTGTTTTCACTTTTCTTTCTGCTGAAATATATACATATATATATATATACACACACACACATACATACATGTATACATATCTATGAATACATTTGCTAAATTCTATAGACAATAAGCTGTTTTCATATGCCTGAAAATTATTTTACTCTTGAAAGACACTTTGTTTGGGTATAAAATTCTAGCTAGAATTATTTTCCTTCAATACTTTAAAGATATTTCCCCCACTATCTTTTGGCTTAACTATCTAGCTAAGAGTATCTGCTGTTAGCCTATTCTTCTTTTGTAGTTTGTCTTCTTCTCCGCAGTTTTTAAGGTTATTTCATCCTTGATGTTCTGTAGTTTCACTATCATGCTTTGAGGACTAGATTTCTTTTTATTTATCCTGCTTATTAGCTGAAGTAAAAATTCATGGGTTCCTTCATTTCTGGAAAATTCTCAGAATTAACTTTTTTATACTATCTCCTCCATTCTTTCTTGGACTTCCTATTGTGTAATGTTTAGTCTTCTCAGTCTTTTTTATCTCTAAGTTGGTCTCCCATTTTATTTTTCTGTCTATCTTATATTGTGTTCTGGGACAGTTCCTCAACATTATCTTCCATTTCACAAATTTATTCTTCAACTGTGTCCAGTCTACAGTTTTTCTCATTTATCGGCTTTTAAAAAATTTCGATGACCAGTCTAATTTATTCTTTTTATAATCTATTAGATTTTGTTTCATTTCTTCCTGGCTTTGTTTTATAATTCTTTTTAAAGCTGTATCTTCATTTATCTCTTTGAATGTTTTCAGCATACTTGCTTAATTGTCTTTGTCTTAACTGCTCTGTAAAAAGATTTTCATTTGGAAAGAATCCCTACTCTAACTGTTAATTCTGTTGGCTGACTTTCTTAGCATTAGACTTTTTTCTTCTGTTTGGAATTATGTTTGCTCATTTTGAGTAGAAAATTTCTGTTTTTCTCTATCCTCACACCACTCTGACAGGGTTTTGTAGTTCCTTCCACCTCGTCCTCTAAGCTCCATTACCAGAAACACGTTTCATGATTATATTTGGAGACTGTTAGCCCCCACAGAAGGGATCCTGCTAGATCCCTTCCAGGAGTCAATGGATAGCAAGGATCTACAGACCCTAAGCTCATACCTTCTAAAACGCAGTAGCTTCAGTAAACATGTAAATGGCCATTTCTTCCAATCTCCTTTTATTATTTCGCTATTTCTTCCAATCTCCTTTTATTATTTAGCCGCACCCCTATCAATGCTCTCTCCCTTTCCCCACGACCCCCCAAAGACACACATTCTCTAGCTTCAAATAGAAAGTATAATGCAGGTTCACTGAATCACAACTTTTAGACTATTAAAAGTTCTGATTATATTATTATGCCTTTCCCTGAAAGTTCTAATTATTTCCCTAAAAGTTTCCCTAAAAGTTCTGATTATATTATTATACCTTTCCCTGAAAGTTCTGATTATTTCCCTAGAAGTTTCCCTAAAAGTTATGATTATATTATCATACCTTTCCCAGAAAGTACCAAGATCCTTACCACTATCACCTTCTTTTGAACTCAGATCCAATGGCTTCAGCTCCACTACACCCACTGTTTTGTGTTTATAGTCCAGTTCTTCTCTATGGAGATGTTTAGCTTACATTTGATTCTGGCCATGTCTGAGTTTTATCTTTTAATACTTTACCAATTGTTCCCATTTGTTTGGCACAGAAGGGATTTTAAAAATATAAATTCACTGTGCCATGTTTTACTAGAAAACTATTCTAGATTTAAAAAGAAATTATAAAATATAAAATATCTTGAACACCTCCAAAGTTCTACGAGGCAATGTGACCTCCACTTTCAATGAGGAAACTGAAGCTACAAGAAAGTTAAGTGTACTGTTATTAGCTACATAAATAATAAGTAATAAGGAAGTCAGAAATATAATACAGATATGCTGACTCCCAGACATGTGCTCAATTTACTATAGAACTTAGTAATTTCTGGAAAATTTTTCCTAGCTTTTACTCAGATTCTCATATAGTACAAACAAGTTGAGTTTTCTCCATGTTCCCTAGGCCATTCAAAAAATCAGATGTTCCCATATTACCTCCCAAGTCAAGAATAACACTAAATTCAAAATATCTTTGCTGGTCCCTAATTAACCCATAGTTTTATCAATTCTCTGTCTCTCAGTCTTGGCTTCTTCCTTCTTTAGTTTTATTATCAGGCTAGAGCTAATCAGTCTTTCCTAGCTGCTTACTTTTTTTCATTATTAATGAACATAATGAGATTAATTTTAAATATACAGAAAATTCCATTATCCCCAGGTAATACCACACTGCATGCCTTTATTAAAAAGTATTGACTGAGCATCTACTACGTGTCAAGTACCACATGCTAAGTGTTAGAATTCAGTGATAAGCATAAACAAACAAGGTCCCTGTTCTCATGGAACATTGTACTCTAGAGAAAGAGAGCAAACCACACAATTTAATATAAATTTACAATTGTCACAATTGATATAATGTAGATATATCTGATATTCTAAAGGCCTATAAAAAAGAGGATAGGACTTTGTCGGAAAGGTGAAAAAGACTTCCTTGAGAAAGCAATTTTGAACTATAAGGAGAAAAAATTAACTACATGATAAGAACAAAGTGTTTCTGGCTGAATAGACAGGATGTATAAGGGTCCTGATGTGAGTCAAAGTATCTGAGTATAGTGGCAAAAAGAAAGCACACGTTGCTAGAAAAGAAAAATCAAGACCATTATGTTAAGGTGTTTTGCCTCTATATTAAAAGAAATTACAAGCTATTGAAAAGGTTAAAGCAGAAGAGATGACAAATTGTATTTGAATTGTGAAGAAAATCAATATGGCTACAATGCACACAATGGATAAAAAATGGGCTTGACTAGATAAAGGGGTGAACCAATTAGGTCACTGTAGTAGATAAGGCAAGAAGTAATAGGTTGGTCTACTGTAATAGTGGTGGAAATGGAGAGAAGCAGATGACTTTGAGAAATATATAGGAGGCAAAACCAAAAGGACTTGACAAAGGAGTGGCTACACTGTAAAGAGGAAGAAACTCACCCATTGAAAACAATTAGACTTCTAATTTGCAGAATTAAATGTATGCTACCTTCACTAAGAGGTAACAGAGTCAGCCAAAGATTGATTATGAGTTGGTTTTGGACAAAGTAAATTTGAAGGATATGAGATGACGGGAGATTATGTTAAATATGTGTCTAAAGCCTAGAGGTTTGAATCAGAGATATAAATTTGCAAGTTACCTACACATAAGTATTGACTGCAATAAAAACATGGAGGAGATTATCTAAGGAAAAAGTGTAGAACAAAGAGAAAAAAAGAACCCAAAAGAAAGCCTTGCGAAATTCCAGCTTTAATGACTGAGCAGAAGATTATAAACTTGCAAAGGAATGAGAGAAAAGATTATCTAGAGAGATGGGAGAAAAACCAAGAAGGCATCATGTCACAGAGTCAAAGGAAAACCATAATTCAATAAAAAGGTAATTGTTAATAGTACCAAATGCATAAAATAGGAATCTTTTTCTTTATTCAAATTTTAGTTCACAATCCTTATGGCTCCACTATAAATTCCTACTTTTCCAATTGCCTGTGTTGATATATACTTACTTAAAGTATTCATCAGAAGGCCACTGTTGTCTTGAAATCTATTATGACTGGCATCTATATCAGGAATCCTGTAATGTGTCATGGTAGGATGTGCTGAGACACAATTCCCTGTATCAGAAGTAGAGGATTTGCATTCTTCATCTTCTGAGTCACCAGAACTATCCTCACTACTTGAAGATGGTGAACTTTTGGAATCTGATGAACTATCACAACTACTCATCTGGTCCATTAGACTAGCTTCTGCCTTCAGTTCTGAAAATAAGACAGAAATGAACAGATAGGTTAAATAAAGAATGCTAAATAAATATAATAAAAATTGAATGTATTATTTTTAAGAAACTGTAGATGATAAATAACTAAAATCAAACCTACATTTATAGTACTTAAAGCATTTTATTAAAAAATCAAAACTCTTCTGCCATCAAGTCATACTTCAATGATTGGATTACAGAAACTAAGAGATAGACAAGACCCAAATCTAAACTTCACATTTATTTAAATCATTGTACTTAAATATACAGGTAACTCAAATACAAAGTAAATATTGTGAAAAACTATAAAAATTAAAATCTATTTTGGTAGAAACTGTCTTCTAATTATTTTTCATTCTTTAAATACATTTAATGTAACAGATGAACTTCATTCTTTTTTCTTGGTTTTCCCAGAGAACATTTTGATGAAGCATCTATAAGTTTCTCCCCTGCTCCCTTAATGAGGATTTAAAATATTCCAAGTATTTTTGAAAAGCCAGTTCTCATCATAACTTTGGCTATAAATATTTCTGTAGATAAAATAAAAATAATGATGTATTCTTTTGCTTGGTGTTTTTCAAGTTATTTTTAAGACACACAAAAAAGTATAGTTGGGAAGGTCTTCAGCTACCATTGAGAACAACTTCATAATTTTATAAATGAGGGAATGAAGGTCCAGAAAAGCCAAAAGTTGTCAGTTATTTGTGGGTGCAACCAAGTCTACTGACTTTCAAGTCAATATTTTCCTACATGATACAAATGTCAAATAGTTGAACAAAATTTTTAAACCAAAAATTCTAGGTGAATAATACACTCAGTTAATACACTGCCATTTGATATCATCTTAGTATGCCATTTGATATCATCTTAGTATACTGCTACATTAAGTTAACTGATAATTTTTATCCCTATTTTCCCTATTATAGACACATTGGCTTTCTTTCTATTATTTGACCACATTAAATTCATTTCCATCCTATGTTCTTTGTACTAGCTATTTCCTCTGCCTGGTATATTCTTCACCTAGATATTTGGTTTATTTGTTTAATACATAATTTCCATAAAGCAAAATGTATAGCTAAATTTTAGCATATATAAAATTTATATATCTACCACTGAGATCAAGATATAGACTATTTCCATCCCCATGAATATTCTCCTATGCTCTTTTCTAGTCACTACTCACCATTTTGACTTCTATTACCAAAGATTTTTATCTATTCTTGTACTTCACATATATAGATTCACTCAGCATGTACTTTTTGGTCTGCCTTCTTTCAACATAATGTTTTTTATATTTATTCATGTTACTGAATTAATCTGCAGCCTATTCTTCTCTACTGCTATGATATTATATTGTATAAATATACTACAAGTTAGTCACCCATTTTCTATTTATGGATATTTGGGTTGTTCTCAGTTTTGGATATTATGAAGAAAGTTGTTATGAAAATTCCTCTACAAGTCTTTTTGAACTTATACACACATTTCTCTTAGGTAGAAAGTTAGGAGAGAAATTTTCAAGTCATAACAGGCATAGGTTTAATTTCATTAAAAACTCCCAGTTTTCAAACTGGTTTTACACTCCAACCAGCAATGTTTGAGTCACAGATGCTTCATATCTTCCCTTACTAGGGCACACACACACACTTGGTATATTAAGTCTGATGGGTGTACAATGGTATCTTCCTGTAGTTTTAATTTTAATTTCTCTGATGTGACAATATGAAGCAGTGTTTTTCTCATATGCTTACTGGCCATTTGAATATCATCTTTTATGAAAAGCCTGTTCAAATCTTTTGTCCATTTTTATATTCGACTGTCTTTTTCTTACTTATTTGAAAGAATTCTTCATAGCTAATTCTTCTGGCTATGAGCCCTTTGTTAGACATATGCATTTGTGAATATTTCTTCCAGGTTCCCCCAAGTCTGTAGCCAGGCTTTTCATTTCACTATGGTGTCTCTTGAGGAGATTCTAGATCTCTGAAAGTCTGGCTCCTTCTTGAATCAGTTTAAATGTAACCTTCTCAAAAGGTTCCTTCCTCTCCATTCTGCAACCCCCATTGCCTTGTTTAATTCTCTTCAAGACACTTATTTCTGAAATTCATTTGGATATTTATTTGTTTACTACTTGTATCTTCCCCACTCTCCCTCTCACTCTCATCCATACTCCCAAATATAATGTGAGAATAGGAATGTTGTCTTGTTCATGTTGTATAATTATTTTTATACAATGTTGGATTCAATATGCCAATATTTAATTGACAATTTTTGAGTTTAAGTTCATAAAAGATACTAGTTCAGGCCAGGCACGGTGGCTCACGCCTGTAATCCCAGCACTTTGGGAGGCCAAGGTGGGCAGATCGCCTGAGGTCAGGAGTTCCAGACCATCCTGACTAACATGGTGAAACCCTCTCTCTACTAAAAATACAAAAATCAGCCGGGCGTGGTGGCACGCGCCTGTAGTCCCAGCGGGAGGCTGAGGCAGGAGAATCACTTGAACCTGGAGGTGAAGGTTGCAGTGAATGGAGATCTACCATTGCATTCCAGCCTGGGTGACAAAGCAAGACTCCGTCTCAAAAAAGAAAAGAAAAAGATACTAGTTCATAGTTTTCCTTTTCTTGTACTGTCTATCTGGTTTGGGTATTGGGGGTAATATTGGCCTCATAAATAGCTTAGAAATAGTCCTTCCTTTTCCATTTTCCAGAACAGATTACGTAATGTCGGTGTTAATTCTCTTTAAATGTTTGGTAGACTTCTAGAGGTCTGGTTATTTCTTTCTGGGGTGCTTTTAAATTATTAATTTAATTTACTTAATGTTGATAGAACTATTCAGGTTGCTTACTTCACCTTGGTTCAGTTCTGGCAGTTTTTAGCTTTTGAGAAACTAGTCCATTTCCTCTAAATTATCAAATTTATGAGCCAAAAATTATAGTATTTCTTTTCTTTTTAGATAGGGTCTTGCTCTGTCACCCAGGCTGGAGTGCAGTGACACAATCATGGCTCACTGCAACCTCCATCTCCTGGGTTCAAGCGATTCTCCTGTTTCAGCCTCCTGAGTAGCTGGGACTAAGGTGCATACCACCACACCTCACTAATCTAAAAAAATTTTTTCTTTTTTGTATAGACAGAGTCTCACTGTGTTGCCTAGGCTGGTCTCAAGTTCCTGGGCTCAAACAATCCTCTTGCTTTGGCCTCCCAAAGTGTTGGGATTTCAGGAGTGAACCACCACACCCAGCCTACCATTTCTTTATAATATATTTAATGGCTACTGGATCTGTAGTAAATTAATTACTTTCCTG
>PVKV010041120.1:0-11705 GCA_004027835.1 Alouatta palliata | reverse complement strand
ATGGGGTTTCTCCATGTTGGTCAGGCTGGTCTCAAACTGCCGACTTCAGGTGATCTGCCCACCTCCCAAAGTACTGGGATTGCAGTCATGAGCCACCGTGCCCTGCCTCTTTTTACCTTTTTAACAAACTCACTGAAACACTTCAAATTATACATCTTTATATTTCTATGGAACAGTGCTGTTCCAGATTCTCATCTGAGCCCTCTTGATGTCTCTGCAGCGGGAACTGACCCCGGAGCCCACATAGCTGGTGAGCTCATACCTCAGAGAGAATGTCCACCAGGGCCTTCCGGGGCTGCTCCTGCAAGTGGTTCTGGTACTGGGCCAGGGAATGCAGCAGCTTCACCGACTTCCTCAGCGCCTCCTGGTCCTGGTCCCCACAGAGGGGCAGAGGGTATGAGCAGGGACCGCTACTGTCCCCCACCCATCCAAGGCCAGCCTACATCCCCCCGCCCTCCCAAAGTTCTCACCTTCACCAGCCGGCCTCACTGAAAGAGGGCGAGCACTCCAAACAGGTTTGCAAAGAGAGCAGGTCTCACCATTGCCTAGAAAAGGATTCCAGGCACAGCATGAGGGACCGTGGGACTTCTCACCCCCAGGCTACTGACCTCCCCGGGCCCACTCTCACCTTCTTCACCTGATGCAGGTCATATTTTTCTTGTATCTGCTGCAGGATGCTGCACAAGGGGAGGTCTTCAAAAGACTGTAACAGCTGCCAGGAGGAAGAGGGGCTCAGGAAGTGGCCCTGTACATCCTCACAAACCTCTACCTCCCTTCCCCCTTCAACTCCTCCCAAGAAGCCTCAGGTGCCTAGTCACACCCCAAGAATGCCTCTGAAGCTGCTCTCAGGGAAAGGAATCTTGCCTCCCTGCCCTGTCTTCACTATCGTTTCCAAAGTACCATCTGCAAATGGTTCTGGGACTGGGACTGGGCCAGGGCAGTTTTTTCTTTTTTTTTGAGATGGAGTCTCGCTCCATTGCCCAGACTGGAGTGCCATGTTGTGATCTCGGCTCACTGCAACCTCCACCTCTCAGGTTCAAGCAATTCTCCTGCCTCAGCCCCCACAGTAGCGGGGGATTACAGGTGTGCACCACCACACTCAGCTGATTTCTGTATTTTTAGTAGAGATGGGGTTTCAACCTGTTGGCCAGGCTCGTCTCGAACTCCTGACCTCAGATGATCCACCCGCCTCGGCCTCCCAAAGTGATGGGATTATAGGCGTGAGCCACCACCGCTCCCGGCCACAAAAGTACCTTCTACAGCCCCTAGATTGCTCTGCTGAAATTGTCAGCCACTGGGTCTTCTCTCCACAGCCTGATCTGACCTTCACTCCGGCTGATTCGGCGGGCCTGGGTCTTAACCGCTCTTCCCCTTGTCAGGGCTCCTCAGTGAATGGGCTACTCCGATCAGCTGAATGCCCTTGCAGGCCTAGGGAAGCCCACCCCACGCTGCACTCACTGCTCCCAGCAAGTGTACTTAAGAGGCCAGGCAACCCAAGCACCGAAAAGAAAACCTGCTCTGCTTCCCACTCCCCCGGCCTGGACTGCTTTGGAGACAGGCCTTGCTCACACTTTCTCCACCTTCATGCGAGGAGGCTCCCTCAGGCTGGCCTCCAGTCAGCTCTACCACTCCCGACTTCTCTCTCGGGCTTCCCCTCCGCCGCGCTGCGACACCCGCCCTCCTCACACCACACCGTTTTCACCTGCGTGGCTGGGATCCTGCCAGGAACACCACCTCACCTGTGCTAGGGCCAAACTGTAGCAGGGCCGGGCTGTTTCTCGCCCGACCCCGAGTCCCGTGATTAGCCGCTTCAGGGCGTATTTCATCTCGGACCCCTGCGGAACCAAGCGCACCCTCGTGTTGAACGGTGACAAGAAGCTGCACGCCCCCGCGCACCTTGGCATCCAGGTTCGCGACACGTGCCCCATCCCAAATCCCTGGGCCCGCCGCCGTTTCCTTGTCGGGAAGTGCGCGGCCCCTGCCCCAAACCCGCCGCTCCACCTTCGGCCTAGCGCGCAGATACTCCAGCAGCTTCTCCGTGGCCGCAAGTCGCGTCTCCTGCTCCGGCTTTGCAATGTCCCAGAAGAAGTCCAAGAACTCGCGGCTGTGCTTCAACGGGCCGTGTGGGTCGGCAGGCCGGGCGCTGTTCTGCGTCGCGTCTCCGGGCGACAGGGGCTCGGCGGGTTCCCGGCTCCCCATCTCCGCCACACTCGTCGAAACACTTGTGCCCCGGATCCAGCCGCTTCCAGGTCAGGGCCCGGCGTATGCGCACTGCTTTGAATCGGCTCGGAGGGGGAACTGGGAGGGGGCGGGGCAGGGGGCGGGGAATCCAAGCAGGGCGGGGTCGGACATGAGGGAACCAAGGGGAGCGAGGCTGGGGCGGGGACCCAGGAGGGGCGGGGACCCAGGAGGGGCGGGGACCCAGGAGGGGCGGAGACGCAGGAGGGTCGGGGACCCAGGATGGGCGGGGACCCAGTAGGGGCGGCATTTCCGCCCTGGCTCTGAGCAGAAGTCCCTTGCTGAACCGCGTCGGGTGGCTCCAGCCTTCCGCTGCCGTCCGCTCTGCCCTGGCGGCTGGGGCGTCTGTCCGTTTGGAGCCCCACGGGGCGGTTTCTGAGGGCCCATCTCGGAAACAAACCGAGGTGCAGCACATCATCCGCCTCGTCCCAGGGCGGCTCTGCGCTGTGAGCCCTGAGCCATTCAGCGGTTACTGGCTCCTGCTACGCGGTTGGAACAAAGCGGCTGCTCTCGTGGAGGAACACGGAGCCAAGCGCATTAGAAAACATCATGATTATGAAGAGAACTGGGAGTGCAAGGGTCAGAGGGAGCCTCTTCAGTGCCGGAATGTGCCTACATGACCGGTTAGAAACACGCCTGTGCCAAGTAGAAAAGTTCCTTTTTAAAGTTTCCTTTCTTGTTAAGGAATAACCTGCTAACAACTCTGTTAAGCTGTGGGGGAAAACCCGGCAAGAGCCAAGGCAAGGGCCTGAACCCTCAGCATATTCTCATAAATGTGGAATTAGTAAAGAATCAGAGATATAGTTATTCCTGTATCTAATCATAATCACATAGCGATTCATATGTAATCATAACTATATACATATCTAATCACGTAATCACATAGCTCTTCATACATAATCATATTGGCATATATGTAATCATAATCTCTAATCTTACTAATTCCCAGGAAGCATGGGACTGACGTGGCGCTGGAAAAGAGGTGACCCTAAGGCTCCCCTCCTGTAGCACGTGGACCTGAAGAACTTCTCCAGCTGGAGCGACGGCATGGCCTTCTGCGCCCTGGTGCACTCCTTCTTCCCTGACGCCTTCGACTACAATGCCCTGAGCCCCATGCAGCGGCAGAACTTTGAGCTGGCCTTCACCATGGCTGAGTGAGTGTGGTGCCTCCTGCTGGCTGCTAGCCCCAGGCTGGTCCCTGAGCCCAACTGTTTCCCCAGGTGGGGCATGGGGCGAGTGGATTGTGGGGCAGCTGTCTGCAAAGCTGAAGGACCCCGAGGCCATGTGGTCTGTCTACAGACCTCTTGAGCAGATGGGAAGACTGAGGCCTGGAGAGGGATGTTCTGAGTCACACAGTACTCGGTGGGGAGGCGACTCTGTTCCTGGGATACCTGTCCTCTTTGCTGGGTGCCCAGCTTCTGGGGTGCACTCTGGGAGACCAGCCACAGACCAGGCATGAAGGGCAGCCAGACAGGGTCCCCCACAGCTCTGGATCTGTCCTCTCTGGACTGATGCAGAGATGCTATTGCTTGCATGAGCCACAGCGGCCAGTTAGCAAGAAACTGATTACTCTCTGGGCCACTTAAAAGGAGATTTTTAATTAACCAGGCGTGGCGGTGTGCGCCTATAGTCCCAGCTACTCGGGGGGCTAAGGCAGGAGAATTGCTTGAACCCAGGAGGCGGAGGTTAAAGTGAGCTGAGATCAAGTCACTGTCCTTCAGCCTGGGTGACAGAGTGAGACTGTCTAAAAATCAAAAAGGAGATATTGCTTCCAGTGAGATTTTCCTTCCCTAAATCGTGTTCTAGCATTGATTGTGAAATTGCCTAGCTGCTTAGGTCCCACTCCTAGGGTGAAAATGGGGTGGCTCTGGGGTCAGGAGGCACCTGGAAAGTGAGTTTGGGATTTGGTTATTGGCCGAAGGCCTCAGGAGAGGTGACAAAGTCAGGTCTGTCTGCTGGGGCTCCAACGGGGCACTGGGGCACAGGGGCACAGTCAAAAACTGGGCGAGGAGAGTTTCATACAGGGACTCTTGACAAAGGCGCGGGCAGGAATGAGGTAGAGGGCCAGGCCCTGAGCAGCAGCCTCGGGAGAACAGCAGTGCACGGTCACCAGCCCATGGCCTGGGTGGAGAGGACGGTCTGATGAGGGTCGTGCTCGGGCGAATGGTGGCAGTCACCTCGCTGTGACCTGGCAGGGAGGGAGCTATAGGATGAGTGCCCAACCTCACTCCCCTCCTGCCTCACGCCAGGGCCTCTTGGGGACTGAATCAGAAGACAGAGGGCCAGGAGCTGTCGCTGTGGTTCATCGTGGCCCCCAGGGCAGGGAGCAGGGCACAGATGAATGGTGTTTGGGGCTGTGCGACGCTAAGCTCTCTGAAGGTCAGAGAGAAGTAAGGCCATCCCCAAAGCTGAGCCTTCTGGGGGTCGCATTTGCCGTTCTCTCCCTGCCTTTGTGCCTGCTGGCGTCAGCCTCTGACGTCTGTCTGCAACTGACCATGTCTGTTTCTGGTCTGGGTCCTCAGTGCCCACATTTAAGAGCGGTCCTCACCGAGCTGGGTGCACTGGCTCACGCCTGTAATCCCAGCACTTTGGAAGGCCGAGGCGGGTGGATTGCTTGAGTTTAGGAGTTCTAGACCAGCTTGGGCAACGTGGCAAGACCCCGTCTTTACAGAAAATACAAAAAATTAGCTGGATGTGGTGGTGCGCACCTGTGGTCCCAGCTGCTTGGGAGGCTGAGGTGGGAGGCAGGTGTTCTTTTTTTTTCTTTTTCTCTTTATGAGACGAAGTTTTGCTCTTGTTGCCCAGGCCGGAGTGCAATGGAGCAGCCTCAGCTCACTGTAACCTCCACCTGCCAGATGCAATTGATTCTCCTGCCTCAGCCTCCCAAGTGGCTGGGATTATAGGCGCCTGCTACCACACCTGGCCAAGTTTTGTACTTTTAGTAGAGACTGAGTTTTACCATGTTTGCCAGGCTGGTCTCAAACTCCTGACCTCAGGTGATCCATCTGCCTTGGCCTCCCAAAGCGCTGGGATTACAGGTGTGAGCCACTGCTCCTGGCTAATTTTTGTATTTTTAGTAGAGACAGGGTTTTGCCATGTTGCCCAGGCTGGTCACGACCTCCTGACCTCAGGGGATTTGTGGAAGGCAGGTGCTCTTGAGGGTGTGCTGTGAGCTGTGTCTCAAAGACAGAGGGTGGTCTCTGCCGATGGGATGGAGAATTTGGAGCTCTCAGGAAATGAAGTGGGTGAAGGGTGAAGGTAGCAGGGGGAAGAAAAGAGGGAGCCAGGAGATGGTGGTTGCATGGTGCATATTGTGACACCCCCACTCCCCTAGGAACCCCACATTCTCCTGTGCTGAACTTAGGAATACCAACAGTGGGGACAAATGGATCCTGGCCCGGTGCCCTGGTTGCCCGCGCTGGAAGCCAGTGATCTGGGCAGTGGAGGGTGACACAGGGCATGGCCTCCGCTCACATCCTAGCTGCCATCCTGGTCTTGAAGCCTTGCCAGAGCAGGGGCCAGGGGTCATTATCAGAGGGTAAAGGTAGCCTCTAGAACAAAACGGGGCTCAGCTGGCTCTGCTCTGCAGAGAGTGAGCAGCACCTTGAACATGCCGGCAGTTCTGAGGGCCTCCTATGGAGTGGGTGGGACAGCAGCAAGACCTGGCTCAGGGGAGTGGGTCCTAGTTGTCCTCTGTGGGGACAGTTAAGGAACCAGAGCTATTTAGTTCAGAGAAAGACATGAAAACAAGGTTTTCTTCTGGCATGTGAAGGGTTCTTTCATAGGGGGGAAGTTAGACTGAGAATAAGTAGCCTTGTGGGAGCAGAAGGTAGAAAGTACACACAGGCACAAATAGCATAAGAAATGTCAGAGGAACTTTCTCATGCTCACAGCATCTGCAGAGGGCTCTGGGCTGTCCTTGGAGGAAATTGGGTCCCCTTCCCTGGCCCCTGAGATGAACAAGCTGAAGCAGGGCCTTTAGAGAGGCGATTGGTGCTTCTGATCGGGTGTTTGGATGAGCAGAGTCCTGGAGTCCTCATGCTGTTCTCAATTAACATGTGGGACCACTGAGGCCACCACTGTCAGTGCTGATAGCCTGGCCATGTGCGCAGCCTGTTCCCACATGCCTGAGGTCCTCCAAGTAGGCCTGGGAGAGGAGGTGCTCCAGTCATGTGGCAGGTGAAGAGGAGGGGGCCATGTGTGACATGGTCACTCAGGAAGGTGAACCCAGGTCCCCAGCTTCTCTGAACTCAGGCTTCCTTCCTTTCTTTCTCTGTCTTCTCTTTCTTTCTTCCTTCCTCCCTTCCTTCTTTCCCTTCTTCTCTCTCTCTCTCTCTCTCTCTCTCTCTCTCTCTCGCTCTGTTGCCCAGGCTGGAATGCAGGGGCGCCATCTTGGCTCACTGCAGCCTCTGCCTCTCGGGTTCAAGCAGTTCTCTGGCCTCAGCCTCCTGAGTAGCTGGGATTATAGGCGCGCACCGCCACGCCCGGCTAATTTTTGTATTTTTTGTAGAGACGGGGTTTCACTATGTTGATCAGGCTGGTCTTGAACTCCTGACCTCAGGGGATCTGCCTGCCTCGGCCTCCTAAAGTGCTGGGATTACAGGTGTGAACCACTGCATCCGGCCTAATTTTTGTTTTTTAGTAGAGATGGGGTTTCACCATGTTGGCCAGGCTGATCTTGAACTCCTGACTTCAAATGATCTGCCCACCTCAGCCTCCTAGTGTTGGGACTACAGGCATGAGCCACTGCGCCCGGCCTGAACTCAGATTTTCAATCCTTTGCCGTTGACAAAGCACCTTTGCATGGCTGCTCGCGTCAGAGGGCCGACTTCCCTGACATGGAGTCCTGGCCTGGCCTGGCCTGTCCCAGGGAGAAAGGCTGCCCGCTCATCGGGCCAAACTCACTCACCACCCCACAAAGCCTGTTGGATTTCCTTACAGGCCACCCGCTGCAACCCCAAGGGGGAGGCAGGGAGGGGTTCCAGGACAGATGTCTCCATTTCACCGTGACAGCTGGTTTTTGATAGGAGGCCTGGCGGCCAGCCAGCACAGCAGAGCAGGGCTGTGGGTAATGTTACGGTCTTTGTTTGGAGCACACAGCCGCATGAGTCCTGGTAGAAAGTGTTGAGTGCGTCGTGCCAAACTGGGGTGGGTCAGAGGAGTCTTACTCACTCACAGGGGTCTCCCCTCTGGCTGGGCTCTCTGGGGAACAAGATACATTGTGGAATCACAACCTCCCGACAGGCCCACTGGGAGGGACAGCAGAGCTGGTATAGAGCTGGTATTCCAATTTTCTTTTTTTTCTTTTTGTTGCACGCAGGCAGGAGTGCAGTGGTGCAATCTTGGCTCACTGCAACCTCCACCTCCCAGGTTCAAGCGATTCTCCTGCCTCAGCCTCCCAAGTAGCTGGGATTACAGGTGCCCACCACCACGCCCGGCTAATTTTATGTTTTTAGTAGAGACATAAAAACCATTCACCACGTTGGCCAGGCTGGTCTCGAACTCCTGACCTCAGGTGAGCCGCCTGCCGAGATTACAGGCATGAGCCACAGTGAGAAAATGGGCACAGAAGGTAAAGCAATTGGAAGAGTCAGGGTTTGAACTCGACTATTGAGATTTCACACTCAGGCCTTTTCTCTGTGATCCACCTGCTTCTTAAAGTGAGGCCTGGTCATCACAACGGCAGCAAGAATGAGCTCTGACTTTTGTTCGTTTTTTGTTTTTTCTGAGACAGGGTCTGGCTCTGTCGCCCAGGCTGGAGTGCAGTGGTGCGATCCGGGCTCACCACAGCCTCCATCTCCTGCGTTGAAGCCATCGTCTCACCTCAGCCTTGGGTAGCTGGGACTAAGGTGCGCACCACCATGCCTGGCTAACTTTTGCAATTTTTGTAGAGACAGGATTTTACTGTGTTGTCCAGGCTGGCGTCAAACTCCTGGGCTTAAGTGATCCTCCTGCCTCGGCCTCCCGAAGTGCTTGGCTGACAGACATGAGCCACCTCACCCAGCCTAATCTTGAACGTTTATTAGCTCTTTCGATGTGCCCTTTGGGATGCCACCTGACTTGCATGGGTTTATGATTTTCATGCCTCACTGTTGAGGCGGATATAATTCACAGAGGGAGAAACTGAGGCCTGGAGAAATGAAGTGTGTTGCCCAAATATATATGGCCTGTAAAAGGTGGAGCTGGGATTTGAACCCTGACAGTCAGGCACTTATTGATGGAAAGAAAAGCAAAAACTAAAAAGACTGGGGACCCCAGGAGCTACAAAAGTGCACACAGCTGCTGAAGGAAGGGCGCTGACAATTGGGCCAAGTGTGATCCTTTTTGCCTTTTTGGTTCCACCTGATAATGTCAGGCTGGCTCCAGCTAGTGCCCAGGGGAACCAGGCATACTGTGAGCAGAGTCAGAGGGAGCGGGAGCGCAGGGCTGGGCGTTCCACAGGGCGTCCGTCTGCTGTTATTTCAGGACCCGGTGCTGAGATGCTCAGGGCGATGTGTCTCGACCGTTGATGTTCCTCTTCCCACGGCCATGAGGCTTTCACCCTCCCTCTGAGCCCCAGTGAAAGGCCACAGTGTACACACGAGTCTAAACCAGTGAGCCAAAGTTAAACCATTATTTTCCAGGACAGGAGGCAGAGGGCTCTGGGGGTGAGGGGGATGGCAGTGATTTTAAGCAATCTTTTAAAGTGTCAGTTATGACTCATTAGTAGATTGTAAAATCACTTTAGTGCTTCCTGACCAGAATTTTAAAGAGGCAGAGTTGGGGAGGGGCACAGGAGGGAAATTACATGAACTATCATGGAGAAAGTGTAGGCAGCAGTGAAGGTAAGAATGTGAAAGTTTATTTCCGCATATATGTGTGTATGTGCTGAATCATAATAAAAATATCTCCCTTACTACGGGTCATGGTAAAAAAAAAAAAAAAAAGTCAGCTGGGCGCAGAGGCTCATGCCTGTAATCCCAGCACTTTGGGAGGCTGAAGCAGGTGGATCACGAGGTCAGGAGATCGAGACCATCCTGGCCAAGATGGTGAAACCCTGTCTCTACTAAAATACAAAAAATTAGCCAGGCATTGTGGCATGCGCCTGTAGTCCCAGCTACTTGGGAGGCTGAGGCAGGAGAATCGCTTGAACCCAGGAGGTGGAGACTGCAGTGAGCCGAGATCACACCTCTGCACTTCAGCCTGGGCAACAGAGCAAGACTCCGTCTCAAAAATAGAAAAAAAAAAATCTAAAAGCACTTTTAGGAGGCAAATGGGTAAATTTATTTTTTGCTTTATTAGTTTTAGATTTATTTATTTATTTGAGACAGATTCTTGTAGTGTTGCTCAGGCTGGAGTGCAGTGGCACCATCTCTGCTCACTGCAACCTCCACCTCCCAGGTTCAAGCAATTCTCCTGCCTCAGCCTCCTGAGTAGCTGGGATTACAGGCATGTGCCACCACGCCTGGCTAATTTTTGTATTTTAGTAGAGACGGGGTTTCACTACGTTGGCCGGGCTGGTCTCGAACTCCTGACCTCATGATCTGCCCATTTGGCACCCTAAAGTGCTAAGATTACAGGTGTGAGCCACCGCACCTGACCTAGTTTTACATGTATTTTAATAACGCATGCTGACTTTCCATGTACTATTGATATTTACTTTTTTTTTTTTTTGAGACGGAGTTTCACTCCATTGCCAGGCTGGAATGCAGTGGCTCAGTAGCTTCCCCTCTTGGGTCCATGCGGTTCTCCCATCTCAACCTCCCTAGTAGCTGGGATTACAGGCATGCACCACCAAGTCTGGTTAATTATTTTTGTGTTTTTAGCAGAGACCGGGCTTCACCAAATTGGTCAGGCTGGTTGCAAACTCCTGACCTCAGGTGACCCTCCCGCCTCAGTCTCCCAAAGTGCTGGGATTACAGGCATGAGCGAGAACACTCAGACTACTTTTTTTTTTTTAACTTAAATATAGTCTCACTTAAAATTTAAATACAATATGCCAGGTACTGTGGCTCACCTGTGCCTGTAATGCCAACTATTCAGGAGGCTTTGTGATGGCTTGAGGCAGATGTTCAAGACCAGTCTGGGTAACATAGTGAGACCCCCATCTCTACAAAACTATTTTTTAAAAACTAGCTGGCCCAGGCATGGTGGCTGTCGCCTGTAATCCCAGCACTTTGGGAGGCCGAGGCAGGTGGATCACCTGCAGTCAGGAGTTCAAGACTAACCTAACAAAGATGGTGAAACTTTGCCTCTACTAAAAATACACGCACAAAAAATTAGCCAGGCATGGTGGTGGCTGCCTGTAATCCCAGCTACTCAGGAGGCTGAGGCTGGAGAATCGCTTAAACCTGGGAGGCAGAGGTTGCAGTGAGCCAAGACTGTGCCATTGTACTCCAGCCTGGTCAACACGAGCAAAACTCTGTCTCAAAAACAGAACAACAATAACACAAAACGAGCTGGGCATGGTGGTGTGTGTCTGTCACAGCTACTTGGGAAGACAAGGCGTGAGGCTCACTTGCGCCTAGGAGGTCGAGGCTGCAGTGAGCTACGATCGCGCCATTGTACTCACACCTGGGCAACAGAGCAAGACACTGTCTCTAAGAAAATAAAAGCCAAATTAAATAAAGTAAGTCTGTTTAAATGAAAATATTAATTATATAGGGGGCTTATAAATCTCGGAGTTTGGAAACACTGCATTAGAGCCAGTGAGTCCAAAGGTTTTGCCAGGTTATCTGAATTCCCCGCTGGTCTCGAACTTGTGACCTCAGGTGATTCACCTGCCTTGGCCTCCCAAAGTGCTGGGATTACAGGCGTGAGCCACTGCTCCCGTCCCAAACTGGCTTTCAAACTGGGGTGGGACACCAAGGGAAAAAAAAAGAGAAAATATAAAAAGGGGGGAACCTGTGGCTGCAGGCTTAGTTTCGTCCTGTCGCGGGTGTGGGGCCGGCTGATGGCTGGGACCGCCATTCTGACAGGGCTTGTGTGTTTCAGGAATCTGGCCAACTGTGAGCGCCTCATCGAAGTGGAGGACATGATGGTGATGGGTCGCAAGCCGGACCCCATGTGTGTCTTCACCTACGTCCAATCGCTGTACAACCACCTGCGTCGCTTCGAGTGAAGCCCCTAGGCCTGGAGAGTCGAGGAGAAGCCCCAGGAAGAGGCCGTGGGTCCACTTGCCCCAGCGGCCTTGCCGTTTGGCGTGAGCGCCGTTTGTTCTGTGGCGTGTGACCGCACTCCTCCTCAAGACCAGCTGTGTTGCTGATTAAAAGTACTGCCAAGCAGCCGGGCGCGGTGGCTCACGCCTGTAATCCCAGCACTTTGGGAGGCCGAGGCGGGTGGATCACGAGGTCAAGAGATCGAGACCATCCTGGTCAACATGGTGAAACCCCGTCTCTACTAAAAAATACAAAAATTAGCTGGGCATGGTGGCACGTGCCTGTAGTCCCAGCTACTCGGGAGGCTTAGGCAGGAGAATTGCTTGAACC
>PVKV010041119.1:0-11705 GCA_004027835.1 Alouatta palliata | reverse complement strand
AAGCAATTCTCCTGCCTCAGCCTCCTGAGTAGCTGGGACTACAGGCACGTGCCACCATGCCCAGCTAATTTTTGTATTTTTAGTAGAGACGGGGTTTCACCATGTTGACCAGGATGGTCTCGATCTCTTGACCTCGTGATCCACCCGCCTCAGCCTCCCAAAGTGCTGGGATTACAGGCGTGAGCCACCGCGCCCGGCTCATATTATTCTTAATAGACCATTTGGGCCTTTTTAAATTTTTTTTTGAGACAGGGTCTTGCTCTGTTGCCCAGGCTGGAGTGCAGTGGTGTGATCTTGGCTCACAGCAACCTTTGCCTTCTGGGCTCAAGTGATCCTCCCACCTCAGTCTCCCAAGTAGCTGGGACCGCAGGCGTTTGCCACAATACCTGGATAATTCTTGTATTTTGTTTAGAGATGGGGTTCTGACAATGTTGCTGGGGCTGGTCTCAAACTCCTGGGCTCAAGCGATCCTCTTGCCTCAGCCTCCCAAAGTGTTGAGATTACGGGCGTGAGCCACTGAGCCCAGCTGGTCTCATTTTTAAAGAGCTGTTCTAGGCAAAGCCTGAGGTAGCCACTTTTTTTCAGGCTGGGGGATTCTCGTCTACCACACAGCCTTCTGTCTACCCATATGCACTGCAAGGTCATGCAAGCTGCAGGGCAGCCTGCTCTAAATGCAAAGCCGTGGCTGTCTCTCTCTTACCCTCACCCACGCCCCACCCAGAACACGTCCATGCTTCCCACTGCTCCCAGAACGAACGCAAAACACTCCCGGATCAGCAGAGCTTTCATGTCTGGCCCCGGCCACCCCGCCAGCCACATGTGTCACTCACGTCCCCTCATGCCCAGCACTCTGGCTGCCCTTCGGACCCAGGTGTGCGCCACGTGCCCCCAACAAACCGACGTCATCATCATCCCCGCGGTGGTGCGTGTCTGCACTCCTCACCTGTCCGGCCGGGTGGCAGAGCCTCCCACTTCCCCACGCCAAGCTCCCGTATCCAGGACCGTGTAAAATAAGACTCTTCCCTCTGCGACGGAGTGTCCGCAGGGTCACAGGTGCAGAGGTCTTTCAGGTGGGCGAGCCGAGATGCCTGTATTAGGCCTCCTTCCTGTCAGGACCTTCGGGTTAAAACATTCCCCCGTAAGTGTTAGAAGTCCTGGCTTCAAAGCAAAGAAACCTCCGCCCCTAGGAGGTCAGAACTAGTGCAGAGGGCCCGGCAGCCACCGGCCACGCCTCGGGGAACCCGCGCGGACAGAAAACCCACGCAGGCCGCCTCGGGGAGGCCACTACCGACCACTGGGCAGTTCTGTGGCCGGGCCCAGGCGAAGCACCTGGCGCCGTGACGGGCTCTAAGTCACGCGGTTCCCGTGGAGTGGGGCGGCAGCAGGGCGGCTCCGTGTCCCCAGTGAGGCCCGGAGGAGGGACTGGGGAGGGCTGGGCTCCGGGGGGAGCAGGGCGTGTGGGTGCAGCCGGCGCCGGGGCGAGGATGGCGGGAGAGCTTTCCCACTCGCCTCACTCACGGGTGGCCTTGAGCGCGGCCACACGGCCACACGGCCACACGGCCACAGGCCCCAGCTGCAGGTGCGGTGGGCCAGGACCCCCCAGGGCTGGGAGCTGCGGGAATCCCGGCTCCCCTGACGCCCCTCTGCAGGAACTGAGGGGCAAAGCCCTGTGGGGTGAGCGGCGTGGGAGGTGGCAGGGGAGCCCTTCGCCTCCGAAAGACTCACGGTGGGACCAGGGAGCTGATTCGTGCGCAAGAGGACCACCCTCACGGAGCCCGAGTCCGCCGCCCCGAAGGAAGACCGCGGAGGGCAGCCGGCAGCGTGGGAGCAGAGGGAGGCGCAGGCCCTGAGCGCGCGCGGCCGCCGCCCGGGGAGCACGTGCAGGGTGGGCCTGAGTGTTTCCGTAACAGCCCCGGGGAATCGGCCCTGTCACCACATCCCATTCCCCGGGAGACAGGCGGGACTGCAGAGGCCAGCAAGGCCTCGCGGCTGGAAATGGAGCAGGCAGGGTTTTGCCCCAAGCCCGAGAGCCAAGGGCCGCGCTGCTGACTCCTGTGTTCGCGGGGCATCTGGCAGCGCCTCTAGGCCTTCCTGTGCCCAGCTCTGCGAGGGACTACTCCCCAGCTTCCTGGCTCAGGGTCCTGGCGGGCGCTGGCCCTACGCCACCCCTGGGAACTCCCCACCACAGCCTGGTCTCCCAGTAGCCTGAGCCTGCCGTGGTCAGCGGCTGATGGTGACCAAGCCCTGATGCTTTGTTCCAGCACAGCCAGGGTGCAGGTCCGGCTCCCATCCGCAGTCTGGGGGGACGGGCAGGCGGGGGTGGGGGGTGCAGGGCGCAGGAGGGCCGCTCCTGAATGGTGACAGCTGGGGAAGGGATCAAGGCTGCAGACAAAAGCCAGCAGGACAGGGGCATTGCTATAGCAGCATAACCAGCTCTACAATGATGCCTCACGGGCTGGGAAAGCGACTGACTCCCGACTCCTGTGTCACACACCGTGCCCAGAGGTGGTGAGCCCAGCCCCTGCTGCCGGCAACACAATGCTCACTTCTGGACAGCGCCCAACACACTGGGGGCCTCTGCATTTCATTTCTACACACCACAAAAAAAGTGCGGCTGCTGTTTTCAGTGAGAAGATGCAGGGCTGTGGTGTCTGGACGTCAAGTGGGAAGAGAAGGTGTGGGGAAGTTTTCAGCGGAAACTTGCACCTGGCACTTTGAATGGAAAACTATGAGCTTTTGTTTCCCATTTCCGAAACGCCCATGCCAGGGCTTCCTGGCCACTTCTAGCCAGCACCCAGATGACTCTCAGGGCTTTCTCCAGTCACGTTCGAGCTTTACAACTGCACTCTGCAGATTTTTAAAAACCTTCCAGCTAGATTTCAATCAAAATTTCATCTTTCCACCAGTTCAGACCTCACCTTAGTGCAGAAATCTGCCAGGAGGAGTGGGGCCGCTCTCGCTTCCCCACCTTTGCTCATCCTCACACCACTGGGGGCTGCAGGTGCAGGGGACACGATGCCATCCACCCTCTCACAGTTCCCCCACGCAGGACTTTCTCCAGACGCCTCCCCTCCCCTGGGAGTGGGTGAGAAAGCCATGCCCACCGCCCCTGCCACACTCTGCCTCCTCTTCTCTGATAGGGAAGGGTCTCAGGGCCTCCCCAGCCTCTCCTGGCAGATCCTGCAGCTGCATCCCACTCCTGGACGGACGTGGGGGTCCTCATCACCTACAAACTTCACTAGAGCTCCCAAGGAACGGAAAAAGCCCCCATTTTCCTGGTCACTCCACAAACCTCTTTCCTTCTGGATCCCTTCCCTGCTCCAGACACCCCCAGCTCCCTTGAGACTCAGCCTGGACCTCAACAGACCACAGACAGACAGACACCAGGGCCTGCCTTCAGGCAGAATTGTGCTCATCTGCTTCAGAGCCCTTACCTGCAGCATGATGATGTGGCCCTCGCCTCACATGGTGGCTGCCATGAGGTGAAGGATGAGGCTTAGAAAACCATCTGCACAGCTTCTGCCCACCATGGGTGGTACATGTGCTCTCACCACCCAGCTTGGCTTTCCTTCTGCCTGATGCCCGTCCTCCACTCCAGCCAGGCAAGCTCACTGTCCCATGTGCCAGGCCCATTCGGAGCCCTCACCTCCTCCCACATTCCCCGAGGGAAGTCCCACATCCTCTCAGGCATCCGAAATGTCCCTCTGAGCCAGGGTTCCCCCATCCCCCCAACCCTGCCATCCTTTTCCAGGCCACACCCCTCTCCCTCCTCCTCCCAGACAGCAAGCCCAGGACACCAGGACACCTGTGCTGCAGAAGTTATCGAGGCAATTAAACAGGAGAAAAACGAGACATATAAGTTGGAAAGGAGAAGGTCGGGACAGGGAGACCTGACTCCCCAGTATCTGTTCTCGCATTCTCTAGTAGCAGAGGTCCAGAGTTTTAGATGAGCACACAGCCTTCATACATGTTAGATGTAATGACCCCACTGACAAAAACAGAGTGATGAGACATTTAAGAATAAATTCTGGAAGAAACGTATGGACAACCTATATGAAGAGAACAGACACTGAATGAATGAATGGAAGGCACATACTGTCCTTCGTGAGGAAGATTTAACAGCATAAATATTCCAGTTTTTCCCAATTTAGTCTACAAATTAAACACAACTCCAGTTAAAAATACCAACAGGATTTTTCATGGACGAACACTAATTCTAAACTTCACTTTTTAGGTTGGGAGCAATGGTTCTCACTGGTCATCACTGCACTTTGGGAGGCTGAGGCAGGAGGACTGTTTGCACTCAGGAGTTTGAAACCAGCCTGCGCAACATAGCAAGACCTCCTCTATACTAAAAATAGACAATAAAATAAATTAGCCAGGCATGGTAGCACGAACCTGTAGTCCTGGCTACTTGGGAAGTTGAGAAGGCAGCATCACGTGAGCCCAGAAGGGTGAGGCTGCAGTAAGCTATGATCGTGCCACAGCACTCCAGCCTGGGCAACAGAGCAAGACCCTGTCTCCAAAAACAAAAATAAAGTTCACTTTTTAGAAAAAATCAATAGAAAAATTATGAAACTGAAGAGTAACAAGGAATGACAGTAAACTATGTTATAGAGCCATAATAAAGCAGTAGAACACTGAGACATACACATGCAGGAAGATTAGAAAAAGAATAGAGAACCCAGAGACAGCCTCAAATATATTTTAAGAACTTTGCTGTCTTATCAAGATGGTGTTTCAAATTGGTGGTGAAAGGCAGATTTTTCAATAAAATATATTGGTATTAGCATTTTCTGGGGGAAAAAAAGGTTGGCCTTACCTTGTTTTATACATCAAAATAAAAAATATGTTGGTCAAAGATTAAATATTTTAGGAGCCAGGCATGGTGGCTCATGCCTATAATCTCAGCTACTCAGGAGGCTGAGCCAGGAGGACCACTTGAGGCCAGGACTTCGAGACCAGTCTAGGCAACATAGCATCCCTTATAAAATAAAAATAAAAATAGCTGGGCATGATGGCTGAGGTGGGAGGATCACTCAAGCCCAGGAGTTTGAGGCCACGATAAGCTATGATCCTGCCTGTGAAGAGTCATTACATTCCAGCCTGGGCAACATCGAGAGAATCTCCATTTCTGAAAGGAAGGGGAGGAAACTTTAAAAAAAAATTTTTGAGTGGGAAAGGGTTTTCAAAGTATAAAAAAACTTTAGAAGTCATAAAAGACTGATAATTTAGACAATGCAAAAAGATTTTTAATCCTAGATGGCAAAAAATAAAAATAAAACTAGTCAACTAGAGAAAAATACATATTTGCAATATGTCATGAACAACAGCCAATTTCCTTAATATGTAAAGAGCTTCTGTAAGAAAACACTGTCATAAACTGTCAAAAAATGGGCAAAGGATATGAACCACAAATTTGCAGAAATGAAATGGAAATGGCTCATAAGCATATTTAGGATGATCAGAACCACTTTTACTAAGAAACATGCAAATTCAACTTAATGAGATGTTTTTCTCCCATCATGTTAAGTTTCATAACTTTCGTTCATTGACAGGACTTCCATGGATGATCCTTAAGCAACATTTATCACATTTACAAAATACACACTATCAGTTTCAGAATTCACACACTTGTAGGAATATACCCCTCAAATTGTAGTCTCACATGAAATGCTGTGTATGGAAAGCCATTCGTAGCATCATTTTTAATATGGATGTGTGGGAAATAAAAACTATCAGCAGGGGCTGCATCACTAAATGACAGACGGCCTCTCCATCACCGACTCTGCAGCCAATAAAAAATAAAGCATCCATTCATTCACGTCTATTTACCGAGTGCCACTAACCCTGGGGACAAATCCACAGACCAGAAGTCATGCCCTGGTGAGAAGGGGACAACAAACACGTAAGTCAAACGAGGAGGGAGTGCCAGGGAAACGGGATCAAGGGGTCGGCTGCTACTGCAGCCTCACACGGGCTGTCAGGATGGACTCGCCAAGACATCTGAGCATGGCTGGAATCAGAAACCACCAGGAGCCCGTGTGCACTGGGGCAGGGGGAAGCAGGGGGAGAGAGGGGAGACAGGGTCAGGAGATGAGGAGATGAGGGCAGATCCAGCAGGACCACCAGGATTCCTGGAGAGTGAGCTGGCGTGCAGCCATGTGATCTTATTTTCATATTTTAAAAGCATGCCTGGCCGGGCACAGTGGCTCATGCCTGTAATCCCAGCACTCTGGGAGGCCAAGGCAGGTAGATCACAAGGTGAAGAGATCAAGACCATCCTGGCCAACATGGTGAAACCCTGTCTACACTAAAAATACAAAAAAATTAGCTGGGCATGGTGGCACGTGCCTGCAGTCCCAGCTACTCGGGAGGCTGAGGCAGGAGAATCACTTGAACCTGCGAGGTGGAGGTTGCAGTGAGTCAAGATCGTGCCACTGTACTCCAGCCTGGCGACAGAGCGAGACTCCATCTCAAAAGCAAAAACAAAAGCATGCCTGTGGCTGCTATGCTGAAAGCCGACTGAAGGGTTGAGGGGATGAAAGTGGTGAGATGAGACAGAGGCCTTTGCAATAATCCAGGCAGAGATGATGGTGGCAGGGAAGGTCCATTGGTTGCTCCCTCTGCTGCAGAATGTTCTACAAGATACACTGTTAAATGAAAAAAGTAAGATGCAGAACAGTGCTTCCTAAACTAGCACCCATGAGACACAGCACACACCCATTATGCTTCACTGAGTATAGAACATATTGGGAAGATCACTTGAGAATGAGATATTGCTGCTTCATGGAAGAACTGGGTGGCTTGTGGACAGGGACAGCATGGAAACTGATCTTTTCATTTATCTCTTTTGCATGTTTCGAACTTTAGACTCTGTACATAGAGTATATTGCTTATTAAAAATTAAACTACTGATTTTTTAAAAGTACCTTAAATATTTGAGAGAGGAAAATATTTGAACATAGGAGATACAGAGGATTATTCAAAATTTTTTATTTGTAAAGAATTGCTCCCTGGGCGCAGTGGCTCATGCCTATAATCCCAGCACTCTGGGATTTGAGTTTAGGAGTTTGAGACCTGCCTGGGCAACACAGGGAGACTAAAATAAATTTAAAATAGAGACATATATTAAATTTTATATTTAAAAAAGAATTCCACCACTGCACTCTAGCCTGGGTGACAAAGCAAAAAAAAAAAAAAAGAATTCCTAAAACCTATAAGGAAAATGGACGATGGCCATAAACAGAGGAGGAAATACAAATGGCCAGTGAACAGTGACACCCACTCTCATCAGGAACTAAAGGACAAGATGCCATTATGAGCTGACAAATTGGGGAAAATTAAAACATTTTAAAGTCAAGGAAGGGGATGGTGCAGTGTCTCACACCTATAATTCCAGCACTTTGGGAGGCCAAGGTGGGCAGATCGGGGGTCAGGAGTTTGAGCCCAGCCTGGCCAACACGGTGAAACCTCATCTCTACTATAAAATACAATAATTAGCCGGGTGTGGTGGTGTGCGCCTGTAATCCCAGCTACTAGGGAGGCTGAGGCAGGAGAATCGTTTGAACCCGGGAGGCAGGGGTTGCAGTGAGCAGAGATCGCGCCAGTGCACTCCAGCGTGGGAAACAGAATGAGACTAGGTCTCGAAAAATAACAATGATAAATTAAATGCATAAAGTCAAGGGCGGGAACTCTGTGGAAATGAAGCTTCTGAAGCTGTCTGGGAAGAGAAGCGGCCCCTGGTCAGGCCGAGAACCCTACAGCAGCAGCCCCGCCTTCTCCCCACTCTGCTAGGCGAGGCCGCTCCTGCAGCCCCCAAAATCCAGACGCAAACCGCGCGGCTTCTGAGTCCGCTTCCCGCTTCAGGTTACCCAGTAACGAGGAACCGCAAACGCTCTGCCCCCGGTCGGAACCCAGCGTGCAAACCCAGCCTGGGCAGGGCCGAGTCCTCCAAGGTCCTCGGCCGCCTGGGGCCACAGGCGTCTCCCTGGTCCGAGTCCAGAGCCCGCTTCTCAGGAGAACGGCGGGCACAGGATCACGGGCCGGTCCTAACCCAGCGAGGCCTCGTCTCGACCACATCTGCAAAGGCCCTATTTCCAAATAAGGTCGCGTTCCCGGGTCCCGGGCGGACACGAACCCGGGGCCCCGCATCCCAGCGCCACCGCCAACCCCCGGCACCGCGCGAGGACCACGAGGCCGCAGGGAACGCGCGCAGCGCGGGCTCCTCCTCCTGCAGCGCACGGAGCTGGCCCGCGCGGAGCCTCCCCTCCGTTATCCTCGAGGATTTCCCTTTTAAACGCGAAGGCACCTCCGTGCTCATCGCTCGCCTGACTCCACGCGGCACCTGCAGGCGCGCCTGCCCCGGACGCCACCTGCCCGGCTGCCCTCGCAGCCCGAACCTCCGCCCGGCGCAGCTTTGCGCGCTGCCGCCCTCCTGTCAGCAGGGGGCGCCGCCCGCCCGGGGCGCCGCCCGCCCGCCCCGCGCAGTCGCCGCTCTCCCCGGAAGTCCCGCCCGGGCCGGAAGTCGTGCGTCCATGCGTGTGAAAAGATGGCGGCGTCCCAGAACACGGTGGAGGCCGGCCACGGCGGATCACGGGGACCCGTGGTCCGCATGAAGCGCAGAGGCTGCCGCGGGTCGCGCCGCGGTCCTGGCGGCGGTGGGGAGAAGGTCCTAAAGAGGCTCAAGCTAGCGGTGGAAGAGTTTGTGCAGGCGACCTCGGAGGGCGAGGCTCCCGTGAGCTGCGGGGGGCGCGGCGCTCCGGTGCGCTTCCGTCCGGGAGGGAGAAAAAGCCGCAAGGAACTGAGGAAGGAGAAGCGACACCTGCGGAAAGCACGCCGCCTGCAGAGGTCGGCGGGCCCCAACCAGGGTCCCGGCCCCGGAGGCGGAGCCGCAGAAGCGAGTAGTCCCCGGCGGGACACAGAGGAGCGCGCCCCGCCAGCTCCTAGTCGGGACCCCTCGCCTCCCAAGGAGCCGCGGCCCTCCCGGGCCAGGGCCAAAGCCAAGGCCCAGGCCCCTCCCGGGAAGACCAGACCCTCCGCAGCCGCCACCGCTGCTGCCCGGAAACGGGCGCTTCTAGCGGCGAACGAGGAGGAGGACCGAGAGATCCGAAAGCTGGAGCGTTGCCTCGGCTTGAACAAGCGCAAAAAGAAGGACGGCGGCAGCTCCATACCGCTGAGCTTTGCACGCGACGGGCTCGACTACATTCTGGGAGCCCTGGAGTCTCAGAACAATAGCGGCTTGTACGACAGCAGTGGTGAGGAGGAGGAGGAAGTTGCCGGACAGACACTCCCCGAAAGTGACTTAGAGAGTGACTCCCAGGACGAAAGTGAGGAGGGCAAGGAAGAGGAGGACACGGAAAAGGAAAAGAAGGCGCTGGAAGCGGAGAGCGAGGACGACGACGAGGATTTAGAACAGGAACAGGGAGAAGAAAAGGAAAAGGGAGCGCAGGAGAAAAGGAGGGAGAAAAGAGTCCGTTTTACAGAAGTTGAAGAAAAGAGTGAAAATTCCTCGGAGAACGGTGACATAACCGATCAGGTATCGGGTGAACACTCTCTAGGTCCTCTGGGATTTCCTTCAAAATAACGGGGCGGGGAGGGAGCATGGGACAGAAATGACGCAGACTTGGTGTATTGGTAATGGTTTCAGCTGAATATGAGTAAATCAAGTAAGTTACTCTTTTGAGTCTACTTTCATGTTTTTAAATTTTCATAATGTAAAGTTTAGGGGAACAGCAATATAGAGGCATTTTTATTCCGGGGACTTAACGGGCCATTTCCACAATGTGGCATCTTCATTCTGTGTTTACCAGTCCAGGTCTCTAAACCTGTTACCCCCAACCCGGTCTGTTCAGGCCGCTTTCAAATATCCGAGGACATCTGGCGTGTCCGACTTGCTTCTAGAGTGAATTTTCTAAAACACAAAGCTAATTTATAACACTTCCTTGGATAAAGTCCAACATCGAATTAAAGTTCGCACCTGTTATCCCAGCACTTTGGGAGGGCGAGGCAGGCGGATCATTTGAGATCAGGAGTTTGGGACCAGCCTGGCCAACGTGGTGAAACCCCGTCTGTACTAAAAATAGAAAAAATAGCCGGGCATGGTGGCGCGCCCCTTTAATTCCAGCTGCTCGGGAGGCTGAGGCTGAACCAGGGAGGCAGAGGTTGTTGTGAGTCGAGATTGCGCCACTGTCTTCCAGCTTGGGCGACAGAGCAAGACTGTTTCAAAGAAAGAATAAAAAAACATGAAGTTAAGAATTCAGGACATAGCTGTCAAGGTGTTCATGGGCTGTCTTCTTGCTTATTTTGTCTCAGCTTTCCTTTGCCTGTAGCTCACGGTTGGAGTCAGCTGTATAGAATTGCCTGCGTTTCCTTTTACCTACATCGCACTAGTTCATGTATATAAATATTCTTTACTGAACCAGGTTTAAACTACCTAGCAGTGAGGATTCTGCCTTACAAATGTCTGTGTCCTCAATGATTTGCAACCACCACCACCCCCCTTGGTAATCTAGGAAATAGCAGTGAGTTCGTTTTGATTTGTATCTTATAAACTTAGACACTACTTTTAAACAAGTTTGACATTATTTTTAGGACACTTTCCTTCCAAAACTAGCCGTATGTTTAATTTAGGTGTTTGTATGCTACGGTGCCAGCAGTAAATTAAGGCCGAGCAAAAGCGTAGTAGATGGGGCTCTGTTGGAGTTCGACAGATACCAGAGGTGCACAGCTAGGGCTGAAGAACTACAGGGGAAACGAGATGATGAAATGTATTTTTAATAGCGTTAATGGAAAGAATGACAGGTACAGCCTGCTGAGTGGACTGTTCACCCATGTACTAAGCACTCAATAAATCGGGTGTTTTTAAGCAGCAGTGGTCAGTAGTAGCTTTCACCAGTTCTTGCGAATTTAATATTTAAAAGCACATATGGCAAAGAAGAAAACAGGATTTGGACAGTGTAAATTTTTTGTAATCTATTTCTGTTTTCAAGCAGGGTCTTTGTGAAAGTGGTGAAAAATATGTCCCACCTCATGTGAGGCGAGCTGAGGAAACAGTGGACTTCAAGAAAAAGGAAGAACTAGAAAGGCTAAAGAAACATGTGAAAGGTCTACTTAACAGGTGACCTTGCAATATTGTTACATTGTGTCACTTAAAGAGGTTGTCTGTTTTCTAAAAATGTGGGAATCATCCCAGCAATTCAAATAGAAATGATGGGGACAGTCGGTTGGATCCTTTCTGTTCTTGTCTTGAGGCACCCAGACCCATACCTTGAGAAGGAGAGGATACCCAACTGTTGGATACTTTGAATCCCTTCAGAGTTTAAGAGTCCCCGGATGCTCACATTGTTATTCCGAGAAGCGGGAAGGAGTGGGGCAGAGGTTCTGTGTCCGTCTAAGGACAGTGATGGAAGGACTGGCCTGTGTCCCCTCTCTGCGGAAACACATTCACCTGGTCTTCCCTCCCCCTTACTCATTGCTCGTCTGTATTTTGTTGTTATAAACTGATTGGAAACCATAACAAAGATGAGGCTTTGTCAGTTGTGCCTGCGCATCAGCTCTTTGGTTTTGAGGGTGTGTGTGTGCATCTCCATGTGTGTGCCTGTGTGTGCATCTCCATGTGTGTGCCTGTGCGCATCTCCATGTGTGTGCCTGTGTGCATCTCCATGTGTGTGCCTGTGTGCATCTCCATGTGTGTGCCTGTGTGC
>PVKV010041118.1:0-11707 GCA_004027835.1 Alouatta palliata | reverse complement strand
GAAAGAAAAAGAGTAAAATATCTTACATGACAGTTTTATTGGCTAGTCTTAGAACTGAATTCTGCTCTTCCAGCAACATGCTGCTGGCCAGATATCCCATAGGAATTTCCCTTGCTTCAATCACATCGGTACTTAGTTACCTGGAAGTATGGATATGCAATCTCCTCAACTGGACTGTAACCTCTTGAAAAGCAGACTTATATTTAATTTGTGCCTTCCTCAGTAACAAGCGCAGTTCCAGAAAAACACTTAGCTCTTGAGTAAATACATGAATAAATGAAGGATGAATAAATAAATGACGAATGAAAAATAATTGAAGGAACAGAGAGCAATAACCTCTTCTATTTGGAGTCTACAACGTGCTTTCACTTTCACTATGTCATTTGGTCCATATGAGCACATGGAGTTTGTGGGGGAGGGTTAGGTAACTGCACAATTATGAGAAGCAAGAGATTAGACAAAGAATCAAAGAGAAACGAAGATTTTGAGGCTGAGCACTGAAAAGAATAATGGAACCATTTTAGAAATAGGGGATCAGGAGCTAGAGTCAGTTTGGATAGGAGAGGGAGGTGGTGAGACAAAGTTATATTCTGATTCAGCTGATAAAAGGCAGAACCAGGTAGAATGCCTAGTAAGCAAGTAATTAAAGGTTAAGTTGTGTGACGCAGACAGAAAGCACTGCAGGAGTTCAGAGAAATCTAATAAAGAAAATGGATTTGGGACTGAGGATTGAGAATAGACACTGAGGCAGCAAAAAGTTAGACTGCTGGGTATAATGACAGAAAATATTTACTGAAAATAATGAGATATTGGGAGAAAGGACAAGCTAAGTACTGGGAAGTAGAAAGATATCAGGATATATTAATTAAGATAAGACATTAGAAGTAAAACATAGAAGAAAAAACTGAGGAGCTGCTGTCTTCCATTTGTTTAATTAAAAATGAAATTACTGCCCTACTCACAGCGCTACTAACGGAATACTGCTGATTTCCTACCGGCAACGCAGTGAACATAGGACTATGTTATGAGATGCCACTTCCTGGCTCCTTTGCAGATGAGGGCACTGATGTGTCTGGTTCCAGACTGTTACCTGTGGCTGAATTTTTCATTGCTAACACAAAACTCTGCAAACTTTGCTCTTTCTGAAGTAGTAGCTAGCACTGTCCAAGCAGGTGAGTGCTTCATCATCCTGGGTCCTTGGGTGATATAGAGCATAAACCAACAACAACAAAAAACCTTTGTTGTTTTAAGTCACTGAGATGTTGAGGGTGTTTGCTACTGGAGCATAGCATATGATGGCTCTCAGTAAGAAAGGATAGATGTGGAGTGAAACTGACTCCTGTGACAGGGAACAGTGGGGAAACTAAGGATCATTAAAAAAGGAAGAGATGTCAAGTTGGCAAATGATACTGACCCATCTTCTAACACACTTATCCCCAAAGGCTTTGCAGGAGGATAGAACTGGAAACATCACGGCAGATGTGTTTCTCTACCCATCCATGCCCCACCAGTGAAAATCAGGATAGGGCAACTCCTTCAGGATGATGGAAAAGTCCTCAGACTGGCTGGCTGTGCCACTGTTCTTGACTCCTCCTTACAACTAGCATGACTTAGGTTGATGTGGCCAAGCATCAGAAAATTGAGAGAATATTTAGTGGTGCTTCCAGGTCTCTACAGCCACAATCCCTGTGACAAAGAACAAAATGGACCAGAGGCAATCACAACCAAAAGTATAAAGTAGAACAACAATTTATAAACAGGAGAGAGCAAAATGCTTGATTGGGTTCTGACAATAAGGATATATTTAGGAAGATAAAACCAAGCTTACAAGAATAAAGCAGAAATTGATTTTCCATATAGGACCTACCAATGTAGAGATTAGTAAAAGAAAAAGAAGACAGAAAAGGTAAAACCATTTTTGTTCCTACAATGTACAACATATTAGTGATTTTTTCCCCCATGGAGGAGTGATGGGACAGTGGAAGGGAAGGGAATGGGTATATTTTTCAGCTCAGTCTGACTACTTGTCATAACCTAACTTTAAATTTTAGGAATTATACTTGACACTATATTTGAGATTGTTATTTTAACTGGAATTCTAAGATTTATTGTGAACTGTAAATGAAAAACATACTCATTAAATTTTATCTTTTCTTGATACTCAAAATCATGTTTATAAAAAAGAATTTTTTAAAGGAGAAAGAATTGCAAACTAGTAAAAACTAATTCTCCAGTTTTTACTAACTAGTTAGTGAGAATTCTCTAACTAGTTAGTAAAAACTAGAAAATTAGTTACTACTTAGAATTTTTACTAACTAGTAAAAACTAGCGAATGTTTTTAGTAACTAGAGAATTCTCACTAACAAAAGACCCTATTACCAAGGTAGCTGGTTAATCAGTGACTGAGTGGTAGCCAAATCGTACGTGTGGCATGATCACACTATATCAAAGTCTAAATCTAAAAATCTGCCTGTCTTTATTCATTGACCATGAACTAAGACCTCCAGTCCTGCTGGTCATATTTAATAGGGAAAAACATATTTAGAAGGATTGATGGATGGAGGGCCGAACAGATGGATGTATGGAGAGATTTATCTAATGAGGCAGGATGGTATTTTGAGAGAGCACCGGTTTTGTGTTAAAAAAAATCCAAACTGGTTTTTTGTGCTAAAAGCAGTCTAATTAAGAGCTGAGATGCTAAAGTCAGTTTGCTTGGCTGAAATTTTGGTGCGTCCACTTACTGCTGTGTGGCCTGATGCAAATTTCTTAACATTTCTGAATCACCAGATTCTCATCTGTATAAAGAGAATTTGAACATCTATTATATGAAGTTATTAGGAAGATACATAATAAGTATGATTAATTTCAGTTTTCTTTGAATTGCTTATTTAAAAAGTTTATGTTGAAAGTATCTTTGCCTATATGTTAAACACTTATTTATATTATACTGATATATAAATATATTATTATTTATACTGATTTGGAGGAACATACTTGTTCTCTCATTATTGATTACTTGTATGGTAGTGTCTCAGCTTATCACAGAAATTCTTTATCTGACTCCAAAGCAGCCATTTACATAGATCTTGAATCTTAACACTTATTCTACTTAGGGCTCCAGGTGAGGGGAAATTAACAAAATCAAACCAATTGTTTGGGTTTGTAAAAATAAAATTAATATTTTAACCAATTTTTATACTTTGAATTCTAGTGTAGGTATTAAATAAAGAGCTTAAAACAAGAAAAATCATACCATCCTGAATCTTAGGAACTTTATTGTGTTGTTGCTAGATTTAAAAAAAATCCCACATGGTCTAGCGGTTAGGATTCCTGGTTTTCACCCAGGCGGCCCGGGTTCGACTGCCGGTGTGGGAATGCCAATGTTTTTCATAGACGGGTGTTGAACAATGAGAACACATGGACACAGGGAGGGGAGCATCTCACACTGGGGTCTGTTGGGGGGAAAAAGGGGAGGGACAGCATGGGGAGAAATAACAGATATAGATGATGGGGAGGAAGGCAGCAAATCACACTGCCATGTGTGTACCTATGTAACAATCTTGCATGTTCTTCACATGTACCTCCAAACCTAAAATGCAATAAAAAAAATATATATATATATAAATGGTTTGGATTGGGGAGTATAGAGAGACAGATGACTCTAAACCGTCATTGGCTCCTATGCAGTTTTGCTTTATTTGTATCACAGTTCTGGATTTTGGTATAGGTCTTGAGAAGAGAATTCTAGAAATGCAGGTTATTTCAAAATCTGTCTTGATCCTGTAGAAAAACAGAGGCTCATCAATGATTTTTGCACATAGAATTATCATGACAATACTGTTATAGCAGAAAAACTATTCTATAATGTAGGATACATTTAGGAGTTTTGTATATACAAGTTTCTTTTCTCATTAAAGATTATCTTTACAAGAAAAAAAAAGGTTTATTTATACTTTAAAATAAACAGCGATTGTTCACAAAGATGACTTTGCTACTCAAAAAGACCCTGTGAGTGTTCCTCTCCTGATTTTGCTAATGAGGAAGCAAGGAGAAACTATTAGGAGGTACATTCCTTACATGACGTTGTATGGCTAATAAGTGAAGGGAGCCAACGTCTGAACTCCTGGCTCCAGAGCCCAGTCTTCTTACTACCTCACTAAATTGCCTCTCAAATAAGCATACTGTGTTAAATGGGCTGGATGGGACCTTGGAGATCATATAATCCTGTCTCTTTGTATTACCTCTTGTAAATGTAAAGCAGAGAGAAGTTAAACAATCTGCCCAAGGTTATACACTTCCGTTTCTTTCCCAACATTAATAATAACACACTCTCGTTGAAACTCATTTCTAGGATTTATACAAACTAATGGCAAAGTCATGACATTTTTTAATTGAATGCCCAATAAAAGAATCATTTTCATCTTGTTTTTCCATCTCATGTCCATGAGTAAAATGTTAAAAACGTGTTGCAAAGCCAAAAGCGTCCTTATCTTCATTAATAGCCTGCTTTTCCATAGAAAGAAGAAAACCATCCCTAGGCTGAGTCTGTTTTAAATGAAATAAGTATGTAGTTATTTTCTTAGTGAAGAGCATCTCTGAGGCATTAAGGGAAAAGATGGCACATCTGACCTTCTAAGTCATGTAACTTCAACTTAGACAATATAAGACTTCAAGAAAAGTCTCATCTTTCCTACACTTGCTAGTCTTATATATTTTATGAGATTCTTCAGGTCACTTCACTCTGGTTTCAGGTAGAAAAACAATGAGGCTAAAAGTGCTTTGTCTTTCCAGCAGACCAATTCATTTTATTTTTAACTGTTAAAGTATTTGTTGCTGTTCAATCAATCTTTTACTCTTGCTTTATTCAGACATTTGAGAGGATGTTTATAAGAAAGCATGTTGTTTGAATGATCTTCTGATTTCAAAATCAGGAATTCTTTTCCTTGAAAGTTTAAGTGGTCATCTCTATCTTTTACAAAGCCAAAAAGCAAGAAAGACTCTGGGTCATTTTCCTTGAAATACTACATACCACAGATGAACACAATTTAAAATTCCATTCATTAGATACAATCCCTGTCAAGGGTTCTACACAAAAGCTTATTTTGGTGTTTTATATAACGGCCCAGCTCCCTGACTAACTTTCTGACCTTAATTGAGTTACCTAATTTCTCTCAACCTCAGCCTCTCTACTTGTAAAGTGGGAGAGACAACAGTACTTCCCCACAGGATTTTTATAAGAGTTAAATCCTAAAATGTATATAAAATGTTTAAGACATTATTGGTGCTTAATAAATCTCGGATATTATCTTTGTGAATTCAGCATTTAATTACAATGCATTTGTCTAGTCCTGAGGCTTCCATTTTTAGGTATATGATGGACAAATACTTTTGCAGATCTCATTCTCATGCTCTAAGTATTCATTCATTCATACAACACATATTCACTGACTGTCTGCTAAGTATCAGGCATTGTTCCAGGCTCTGGAGCTATAAACGTGAGCAAAACAGATAAAAAGTTCCATTATTGAGCTCACCTTCTATTAGGAAAACATGATAAATAATTAAGCATATATATAGTTTAATATAGATAAATGCTCAGGTTAAAAAATAGTGTAGAAGTCACACAGGACTTATTAGGATATATTGGACAAGAGTGTTAAAGAAGTGGGTCATGAATATTGCAATTTCAGACAGGATGACCAAGGAAGGCTTTCCTAAGGAGGCAATATTTTAGTGAAAATGTGAAGGAGATGAGGAAACAAACCCTATGACTATCAGATCAATTCTGTCCTAGATCACAGCAAACATTTATGTAAGCACCAACCACATGCACTCTATTTTAGGTATCTCTTTCTTGACTCTGTATGTCTCAGTTTAATCCATCATCTCCCCACCTCCCCTCAACCTGCAGTATTTCTGTTCTATTCTTCGAATCATGCAGGTGAGCAATTAAGCATGCCATTGCTGATGCTTGACTTCCTTTCCCGTCTGTGCACGCCAATGTCCATCTACTCAGCTTCTAAGTCCTAAAAATTTACCTCCACAGTTCTTTCACATTTAGTGTATTCTTTTTGTTTCTGTTGACACCAGTGTAGTTCCGACCCACAGTACCTTTAACTTGACTCTTTTAGTAACCACCTAGATGTGGTCACTGCAGTGATCAGTTCACTCTTTGTAGTCACCTTTGGGCTTGTCAGTTTACAATTTCAGAACCTTCAACAATTCTCTGAATCAAAATAACTCAACAGTAAAAGAGGTCGAGCAGCTCCATGGTTTGTCAACAACATGCAGGCTCTGGGGGAGCTCACAGATTCCCTTGGCCTTCTCATCATTGAAACAGGAAGGCTACCGCAAGCTCAAGCAGCAAAACATCCAAAGGCAGACAGGAATAAGCCTTTGCATCAATGAAAGCTTATGCTTTGCTGTCACCATCAACCACAACTGATTTCTTTTCATCACCATGGTTGTATCACATATGCGTGCTTATAGCAATCATGGGAAAGGGCACACTAATCAACATGCTTCCCCTCTACTCAGGACCTTCTAATATCTGAACATATTCAAGGATTCCTTAGCAAGAAAGAAAGGGAATGGAAATGGCTTTTGGATGGTCAGCAAATAATGTCTGCCAAATCCTCTGCTGCATAAACTCTGTAGTATGATATGCAGGTCTTCTGAGGTAAACCTTATTTTTCCTTCTACAACATGGTTTAGTCAATACATGCTCTGAACTCTGTCATCTCCATGTCCTAGATTAGTTTATCTCAACATGTGGTCCAGGGACTAAGACATTGTTTGCCTCTTTTATTCTCATTCTTACACAAATAAGCAGGTATAGAATCCAGCTTTGTTGTATTAAGCCAAGCATTAAAGAGGTTTTCAAAAATGTACAACTGGCATTCTTCTCACTGAATTTATTTTTAGAAAACATCTATGTCAACATGTAATGGGTATGTTATTGTTTCTAAATGAATCAATAAATACACATTTTAAATGCCTCAGTTGCATTTTCTAATATGATAAATATCAATATATATAGTATGGATAAATAAAAGCTCTTTGGGGGTCTTCCAATAACTTGTAAGATTATGATGAGGTCCTGTGAGCAGGTGGTTTGGGAAATGTTATCCTGCCTAGATTACACAGCATCTTCTACCTGTAATGCCACTTCCTCCGTCACTAAATGCTCATCCTAAAAGATTTAGGTCAGATGACTCTTCCTTAGTCCTTGGGAGGAAGCTCATTCCACTGAATCCCTGTATTCCTTTTCTATTGCTGCGTTACCAATCATCCTACAATTGAGCAGCTTAAAACAACAATGTTTATACCCCAGAGTTTCTGTGGGTCAGGAGTCTGGGTGTGGCTTAACTGTGTGCTTCTGACTTAAGGTTCCTCCTACATCTGCAATCAAGATGTCAACCAGGGCTTCTGGGGGAAGATCCACTTGCAAGCTCACGTGTGTCTGCTGGCAATACTCTGGTTCTTGGTGGTTGTTGGCCAAGGTGTCTTTTCAAAATGGCTTAAATTCCTTCCCTTTTCCCAACCGCTAAGAAAGAGATGGTAGGTGGAGAATGGGGTGGGGGTGGGGAGAAGAGGTGGATGCCAGGGTATTATTGTTACAATTTAGTCTTGGAATTAACATAGTATCATTGTGGCCTGTTATTTTGGGGACCCAATGCAAAAGAAATATATGGATTCCTAGTTCAAAAAGCAGGGAAAAAGTTCCCTTAAAGGCTTTTTTTTTTTAATTCTGTTGGCGTCTTTTTCTTGACTTGCTATGGTGATTTTTTACTTGTTTTGTTCCTGAGTAGATAAAGATTAACATTTTAAATTATTAGTATAATTTTACCATTTATTTTTATATTGTACTATGCCAGGTTTAAATGCAAATATAAGAGTATCTAATTTGTATATAGAATCATCAAATTACACAATTTGTATTTCATAGCTTATATACTCATATGTATTTCATTCTTACAAGCATAGTGGAAACGTTTACACAAAACAAATTCACTGTTTTCATTGCATGTCTTGATGCTCACACATTCTACCAACCCTGCCTACCTTTGCTTGCTGATAAGAAATAACTGAAAGGAAAAGGAAATGCAGTCTGCCCTGTTTTTTTTTGCACCTGTGTCATAATTTTCAGTATGAATGGTAGGCTAATCCAGGGAAGTAAATCACACACACACACACACACACACCCCAGTATGATATGGTTCCTTGGTCATTCATATTTCTCAGGACATTATTGCCATATTTCTCTGTTATAAACTAGCTCTGGTTTGAACAGAAGGGGCATGTTGTTGGAGCAATTTGCATCCTCCTTACTCAGTCACAGAAGTAATGCACTTGTATTAGTCTGTTTTCATGCTGCTGATAAAGACATGCCCAAGACTGGGCAATTTACAAACAATAAAAGAGGATGAATGGACTTACAGTCCCATGTGTCTGGGGAAGCCTCACAATCATGGCAGAAGGCAAGGAGGAAAAAGTCACGTCTTACATGGATGGCAGCAGGCAAAAAGAGAACTTGTGCAGAGAAACTTCCATTTTTAAAACCATCAGATCACTTGAGACTCATTCACTATCACAAGAGCAGTGCAAGAAAGACCCGCCCCATAATTCAGTCACCTCCCACCAGCTTCCTCCCACAACATGTGGAAATTGTGGGAGTTACAATTCAAGATGAGATTTGGGTGGAGACAGAGCCAAACCATATCAACACTTACCTTGTACTTGTTTTGAGTCTCACTGAGTTCCCACAACTCATGGGGCCACCAGAATCCTGCACTCATGAGGCACTGAGAACCATCTATGTAAACAAGGTAGCAAGGGAAGGAGGCAGACACTCATATTGAACACAGCTTACAGAGCTCAGGTTCTGATCCATTGTTTCACTTGACTTCACTTACAAAACCCAAAGCTAAAATAATCAAGAACATCAAGTCGTTGACAACAGAACGTTAAACCAAGTTCAGGACCTTATGTGCATTGTCACACGCCCATAAAGCCAGCCCTGCCCATCACTTCTCCTGTTTTATAAGAATAGTTACTAGTTCCAGCCCACACTCAAGGGTAGGGAACTACACAAGGGCATGAATACCAAGAGGCAGGACTCTTGAGGACCATTTTCGATGTTGCTGCCACACTCAACATCATTTTTCTGTTTTGATTTGTTATTTTCTTTCTTGTACTCTCTATATAGTTACTCATGTACATATTATTTTGTATACTGTTCTATATGGTAATCTTCTCAAGGACAGCATTCCTCTCTGATATATATCCTGACATTCCTTTGTCATGTGTAATATGCCACAGAAAGCAAGGACTGAATACATGCTTTTGGAATGAATGAATAAAGGAATGAATGATGCAGTGGAAGTTTGATTTAAATTCTGGTAAGCAGTCTTTGTGAAAAACTGTCATAATGAGAAGTTGACCTTAATATTTTCCTCAAAAGTTGCAAGATTAAGACTTTCTTTATTTCAGAGCCTTATTTTTGCACAAGCCACATATACTAATTTCTTTTTCTTCCCCCTTGTCATGAACTGTCCTCCCTCTAAGCATGGATTTTTTCTGACCTCTACAAAAATCTTATTTAGGTTATTGTTAGGGGTGAATTATTGCACTTGAAAAGAAAATTAATGATACAAGGGACAGCTGGAGAATATCTGGAAAAACTGTTCCATAGGCATTTATATTTTTATTTTGGACTGCATCAGAATGGCAGGGGAGCTATGCCCTTTTAATGGCTTGCACATGTGGTCAGGCATTGTGTGAGCAAATAATGCTTCCCAGTGCTTGTATTCAATTTTCAGAAAAAGAAAATTAAAATGAACAGAAGACTTTGTAGATCTAAGCATTTTCTTCAGTTTTGTTCTTCAGTCTATCCCACAATGCATAAGCTTTCACTTCTAGATCTGTTTCAAGGGTCTTTTTATAATGACAGAAGCTAAGTCTTTGTTTCCAAGGAGCAGAATGCAGAATGCATCAGTGTGCCATTTCTATTTTGTCAGTCTTGTTTATGCACTCAAGATAATACAGTATTTTTAAAAAGAGGCTGGACTCAACCTCTGCCTGTTTATTCAATATAAACAGAAGCATCCCTTTTGACGTTGTCAAGACAGGATGTGTGCTAATTTAACCAAGTAAAAGCTACTGCACTTGGCCATATAAATCCTTGTCTAAAGCAACCTTGCTGCTTCACAATATTGTAAAAGTGCACATGAAGGATGATACGATGATGTGCATCAAATATTAATGTGCATTGACATACAGTCATCTATTAGAGCAGGAAAGTACCCATAGTGAGCTGCTGTAGGGTAATGCCTTCCTTTACCTTTGTCTTTACACTTGAGCTTTCCCTCCCCTTCCCATGCCTGAGCAAAACAAAGCACTCCGTATCTAAGGAGCAACTCCAGGAAAGTCTGTCAGCAAAGTGTCTGGTGTCCTCATGGTGGCCTAATTAGTTACAAGAAAACACCTATTGGGCTAATGTGTGATCAAGAGAGGAATGGCATTTATTGTTTCAGGTTTATGATACCGTGAACTGAGGAAAAGTGAAAGCCACTCAGGGGCTTGGGGCAGGGAGGGGCGCACAGGGGCAGAAGTTCACAAGCAATGAATTGTATTTTTTTTTTCTTTACCAGTTCCTTCCCAACATTTTAGCAAAAAATGCATTGTCTTTTTATCATGTTTTATGTAAGAATGTATGAATAACCAAGCAACAATTCAACTCTGCAGCTTAGAAATGAATGTGTTGGTTAAATATTTCAGTCAGGGATGTTTTTTTCTCTTTGTACTAAGCAGCAAAAGCAGTTGTGCTGTATCTGTGCCCTGCATTCAGACGTTGCACCTCCCGCTTGTGGATCAGTCCACCTCAAGCCAGCACCCATCCCATATCCTGCTTTATTTTAGAATAGTACCACACCTAAATAGGAAGGAAGCACCAAGAATCGGTTTATGCAATTCTAAATCTTCCAATTTAAAAAGACATATGCCAAAAAATCAACATATTGCTTCCAGACAGAATTTTTTTTTTTAATATATATACTTTTTATTGCATTTTAGGTTTGGGGGTACATGTGAAGAACATGCAAGATTGTTACATAGGTACACACATGGCAGTGTGATTTGCTGCCTTCCTCCCCATCATCTGTATCTGTTATTTCTCCCCATGCTATTCCTCCCCAACTCCCCAACCCCCGCTGTCCCTCCCCTTTTTCCCCCAGACAGACCCCAGTGTGAGATACTCCCCTCCCTGTGTCCATGTGTTCTCATTGTTCAACACCCGTCTATGAGTGAGAATATGCGGTGTTTGATTTTCTGTTCCTGTGTCAGTTTGCTGAGAATGATGGCTTCCAGGTTCATCCATGTCCCTACAAAGGATGCAAACTCATCGTTTTTGATGGCTGCATAGTATTCCATGGTGTATATGTGCCACATTTTCCCTGTCCAGTCTATCATCGATGGGCATTTGGGTTGGTTCCAGGTCTTTGCTATTGCAAACTGTGCTGCAAAGAACATTCGTGTGCATGTGTCCTTATAGTAGAATGATTTATAATCCTTTGGATATATACCCAGTAATGGGATTGCTGGGTCAAATGGAATTTCTATTTCTAGGTCCTTGAGGAATCGCCACACTGTCTTCCACAATGGTTGAACTAATTTACACTCCCACCAACAGTGTAAGAGTGTTCCTATT
>PVKV010041117.1:0-11707 GCA_004027835.1 Alouatta palliata | reverse complement strand
CATCTCACACTGGGGTCTGTCGGGGGGAAAAAGGGGAGGGACAGCAGGGGGTGGGGAGTTGGGGAGGGATAACAAGGGGAGAAATAACAGATACAGGTGATGGGGAGGAAGGCAGCAAATCACACTGCCATGTGTGTACCTATGTAACAATCTTGCATGTTCTTGTACCCCCAAACCTAAAATGCAATAAAAAGTATATAAAAAAAAAAAAATACTAAAGGTCAACAAGCCATGAAAAATTAGAACACAAATACTACTAGAGAATAGCAGCATCTCACGCTCTTTGGAAGTATCTAGTTATTGCACTGTCCATGAGTTCACTCTTCTATGCCATGCTACTTTTAAAAATAACCTGTATAGCCAGAAGCACACTATCAGAAGGCAAAGCCCTCACATGTTCCACTGAATGCTTAATTCTTCTTTGACACCAGTGGATATGGTGCCACCATTTATGCCCCTTAGTTCCAGTTTGGAGCTCCTACTCTACTGCTTGTTGTATGTCCTGCTTAGCTCAGTGTTTCACGCAACAAACTTTCAACATCTATTCATGGTTACAGCAAAAATAAGTCAGATACTCATGGTACAACAGTGTAATGCAACACATAGCTTAAGAATGCTTGTTGTAAGTTCGTGCATTTTGCTCAAACAGAAACAAGGACTGGGCCCAGAAAAAAAATTTAAAAAGAGAGAGACAAACTTGGGGTAGTTGGCAGGGATGAGGAGCTCTAGGCATTATGCAGAAGTGCTCTTTCTCTAGGACACTTCCTAAAGGATTCATCTTTCCATGATGTTGGCCAGAATCAGAACTAAAGAAGACTGGGCTGAGATTTTCTACGGGTATTTGAATCTAAAGTTTTAGCCTAATAGCAGGGAGAGCTTCTTTGAAAGCCTGTGAGAACCCTGGGTGCTGATTGAGGATGTAGGGATTCAGGATTCAAGTCAATCAATCCTCTGTATTTCCACCTTGTGAAAATAACTGGTATAATCCAGAAAAACTGCCAACTTAAATCCTTTATGATGAAAATGCATGGTTTATATTCATAACAATTTTCTATATAGGGGAAAAATATATAGGAAATTATTCATTTATTTTTATTTCAAAAAATAATAATCACAACATCCAAAACCCCTCAAACCCGAGGCCTTGACATAAAGGGGTAGTAAGAGGAGAGATGGGTCACATTCTTCATCTAGCACAGGCAGAACTGAAGAGAGAACATTTCCTTCTTGACTTGATACTCAGGAAAAACACAGCTTTTAAAATCCTTTTGAAAAATTAAAAGTTAAAAACTAGGGCATTAAGACCAGATATATACTTTCTAAGTAATATAAGATATAAATGCAGATAATTTATGGTCCAGATAGCCAAAATATTAAAAAGTAAGGAAGTAAAAAAGTATTTTTTAGGACAAGAGGAAAAGCTTACTATTTAAAGCATATTGAAAGAAGATTTAAAAAAAACCTCTGTGGTATGAATCAAATTTCATTTTAAAAATTATGTTGTTTATGGAAGTATATATGCATATATTTATATACACATGTGTTTGGAAGAAAAGAAACCAACTGTTAGTCTCCAATTGGCATAATTAAGTTTAATTTTTTTCCTATTGTCTAGTAAAAGTATGCATTGCATATATAATTCAAAAAATGACTGTAGAGCTTTTAAATTACAAAGACTATGGTCAGAAATAGTATTCAAAGGATATTGGGTAAGTGTTCTACTCTGTGGTGAACTAAAATGAATACAGATTTGGTGTTATGGACTGAATATCTATGTCCTCTCAAAATTCCTATGTTGAAACACTGATCCCCAATAGGATGGTATTTGGAGGTGGGGCTTCTGGGAGGTAATCATGGTTAGATGAGGTCATAATGGGATTAGGGCCTTTGTAAGGAGAGATCTCTCCACCTTGTGAGCACACAGCAAGAAGGCAGACACCTGCAAGCCAAGAGGAGGCCCCTCACCAGAACCTGACGATGCTGGCAGCTTCATCCCAGACTTCCCAGCTTTCAGAGCTAGGACAGGTAAATATCTGCTGTTTAAATCACCTGGTCTTTGGTATTCTGTTATGGCAGCCTATGCTGATGACTAAGATACTTGACATAAGACAATCTAATATAGAGTTTAAATTGCCACTAACCACCTGTGTGAACTTCAGATTTTACTAACTTCATCTGAAAAATTCAGCAGTACACCATAGTCTCCAAGATCATTTCTATTTGAACAGCTGGACTTCAAATTATCCGTTGGAAACAGATGTGTCCAATGGTGCCCAGAGTCAAGCTGTAAGGGAGATAAAATTTGCCCAGTGCACTGACATTTGCTAGAACTGGGGGTTGTCTACAGGCCTCTCACCTTGGGGGTTGCTATGCCTCTCTCTTTGCTACTTTGCCTACAAGTTGGATGAGCTACTCACAGGTAGCAATCAGCAGTGAACTGATTATTTTCCAGAATGTAGCTTGTAATGGGGTCAGTATGGTTTCCCTCAGATGAAGACATGGCTCTATTTTAACAAAAACAAATCTATTTTACAGATAAATTTAAACAGAATTTACTTTAAAATCACAGGTCATAGATGAACTGAGATGTCCTGCCATACAGTTATAAAGCAATGAAAGCCACTGTACTAAAGAGGCTCCTCCAGGACCCTCTGCTTTAGTGGACCCCACACACAAAAAAAATGCCAAGACTCTAGGTCACTGTTGTTTGCTTTGTTTTGTGGTTTTGGTCTTATTTTTAAAAAGTGTTTTTGGAAGACTCAGTAATTTATTAAGCAAAAAGAGTTTATAGGAAAGGGACATGGGACACACTTGGACCTGCAGGCCAGAGTGTGCTGGGCTAAGAGCTGATGAATGGGTGTGGGGGTCAGGGAGACACAGGTGAGCAAGGAATTGCAGTCCATGCTTTGGGACCAGCCATTCCAGATGGCTCTGAAGTGTGTGTCTGAACAGGACTATTCCCAACATGACCAAGTTTTCTCCCTCCCATTTGCTAAGGAGGCATGTTGTATGAAAGGTGCTTAGAACAGTCTGAAGTTCTTAATAAGAAAATTGAGACAAGGAGGAGGGGAACCTACTCAAGGAGCACCCTGGCTCCTTGAGTGCTTGACCGGGTCAGTTTCCAGTCCCAGATCTTGAAATGTCCAGTCCTCATCAAAAACCACAAGCTTTCACCCAGCTCCACCTGCCTTTGACTCAGCACATCTGGGTGACCATGCAGAATGGCAGGTAGCACGGCTAGTCCTGGAGGGAGTCCAAGGACATCTGAGAGGAATCCCTACCTGGCCCAGGGTGGGAATACAGTTTGGGACACAAGCTTTCTTGGTTAATAACTTTGACATATTTAGACATATGGTATATGAGACTCTAACTACACTATTGGCCTAGGTCCCACAAATGTTGGGGGGGCCTGGTTTTATACACAGCTTATAGAAACAAGTCTATTTTCTTTATAATTGTATTATAATGCCTTAGTAGCTTGATGATAAGAGCTTGAGCTTTGTAGACCTATAAGCTCCACCTTAAATTACACTCTGGGAAACTGTATCCCCCCTATCAATCACAAGACACAGCTGAGGTAGACAGATCTCTGTGCACACACTAGAAAAGCTGACCTCTATGATCCATGCCACGTCAGAAGGGCAATCTGAGAAAATTTCTTTCCCTCAATATTTCCTCCAACCTATGAAAGAGTATTTTCTGTCAATCCCTCTTCATATTTATGTCATGGGTATTATAGCTCCCTTTGGCAAAGTGGCCTTTAAAAGCTCCATGAAAGATAATTTGTGAGAGTTGCATGTCTATTTCTTTGATGGGGAAAATTTATAAGGACTCAAACTGGGCCAACAAAAATGGTTGTTTTTATATCAAGTCATGCGTTATCTGGGCTTCTATGTCATGACTGGTGTGAGGCACCCTGCACGGGGAGACACATGGCCTCAGTCCTAATACTGGCTGTGTGATCTCAGATTGGCTAGGTGACCTTTAGTACCAGTTAGTCAACCCATTTTGGACTCAGTTTCTTCAGCTATAAAGTGGAAATAATAATATACTTTCTATCTACAACACTAGGCAGAAATATGAGTTAAATAATGTAATGAAAGTGAGGGCTTTTTTTATAAAAAGTGGTACCAAGTGCTTGGACAATTAGAAATATGTGCGCAGATTTATTACTACATATACCACTGCAGTCCAAAAGAACTTTTTATGGCAATAGAAATGTTCTATATATGTTCTGTCTAACATAGAATCTATAATGAGCAATTGAAATGTGACTGATACAATTGAGAAACTGAATTCATATTTTCTTCTATATGACTTAATTTTAAAAGCTGTATTTAGCTAGTGGCTGCTGTATTAGATAGCACAGATATATACCAGGGGACATTTATTGTATGGGTCTGCTTAGCACCTATTCTATATTTCTCTGGTGACAGAACTCAGGTTCCATAAGAAGGAATTATCTCTCATTCATTGAGTGCAGCCTTTGTAGGACTGTCATTCATTGCTCTAGCCCGGTGAACAAGGGTCCTCAATGAGTCTAGAGGCCCTCTGCCAAGATTTTGAATTTTGAGTGATATTTTTCAGAAACCGAAAAAAAATAGAAAGTGATTGGAGCTGATTTAACCCAGAAAGGGTTGTACCTCTGAGACTCTTTTTTTGTTTGTTTGTTTGAGACAGTGTCTTGTTTCGTCGTCAGGCTGGAGTGCAGTGGCACAATCTCGGCTCACTGCAACCTCTGCCTCCTGGGTTCAACCAATTATCCTGCCTCAGCCTCCTGAGTAGCTGGGACTACAGGTGCTTGCCACCACACCTGGCTCTTTTTTGTATTTTTTAGTAGAGATGGGGTTTCATCATGTTAGCCAGGATGGTCTCGATCTCTTGACCTTGTGATCTGCCTGACTTGGCCTCCCAAATTGCTGGAATTACAGGCGTGAGCCACCGCGCCCGGCCTGAGACTCTCAATTCATACTCCCATTACCTGGATCTCTTGGACTTCCCTAGTTCCCACCCCTCTCAAAGCCCAGTTCTTCAATAATTGCTTCTCTATAGGCCACTCACGTTGTGTCTATTAAATTAGTTCCCATTGCTTACAACCAAATAGCCTAACCAATATGTATGACAATATAATATCAAAATATTGGTGGTTTCAAAGCAGAGGTCACATGAATGCACAGAGCATATTTCACAGGTGTTCCAGGATTCTTTGAGGGCGAGAAATCTCTAGACTTATTCTACTGTGTCTAAATGGAATTTTAACATGCTAGTTTTATCTGTGAATCTGAAAAAACTCATAGAGTATAAATGTTTAGAGAAGCTGGTGGGAGTGATCCATGCCCAGTTTACTCTGGATCTTCCAGCTGGCCAGGAATTGGTTAGAAATCAAGCCCCTGTACAAAATGTTTTCCTCAGGGTGAGATGGAGCAGAGACCCTCCGTAGGGTTCCTATAGAAATTAAAAATAGGCAGCACTATGGGAGGCCGAGGCGGGTGGATCACGAGGTCAACAGATCGAGACCATCCTGGTCAACATGGTAAAACCCCGTCTCTACTAAAAATACAAAAATTAGCTGGGCATGGTGGCACGTGCCTGTAGTCCCAGCTACTCGGGAGGCTGAGGCAGGAGGATTGCTGGAACCCAGGAGGCGGAGGTTGCGGTGAGCCAAGATCGCGCCATTGCACTCCAGCCTGGGTAACAAGAGCGAAACTCCGTCTCAAAAAAAAAAGAAATTAAAAATAGTATTTTAACTCATGTCCCTGAGTTGTTTTGCAGAAACCCAGACCCCCACCAAATGACAAATGCTGTCTGCTGGCATGTAGACCTCAGATAAGGGAGAACTGAGGACTAAACGTTGCCATTCTTTGTTCTAATTTCACCCTGAGGGACTGGGGGAAGTCACACCCACAGGCCAGAGCCAACATTGTTTTCTGCTGATCTCAAACTTTTAGACAAAGCTGTGCCTCCTTAACCAATTGCCAATCAGAAAATCCCTGAATCCATTTATGACTTGTGGATTGCCACTTTGAGATGTCCCACCTTTTTAGGTCAAACCAATATACAGCCTCCATGTATTGATTTATGACTTTGCCTGTAAGCTCTGCCTCCCTACCTTTAAAAACGCCTGTAAGCCATGGAGGAGTTTGGGTCCTAAGCATGAGCTGCCCAATTTCCCTTGCTTGGCACTTTGCAATAAATGCCCCACTTTCAAAGTGTTTAGCTTTGCTGTGCTGGGCAAACCCAAGTTCTGTTTGATAACAATCTCACATAAAGTAAAAACATAAATCCTTAAAAAGGTACACAAGGCCCTGTAGTTGGGAATCTGGCTCACTTTACTAATTTGCGATTTTCTCTCCGGATCCAGGCCCTCCTATTCGCACTGGGATTGTTCTGCTGCAGCGACGTAAGCCTCCTTTGATGCTTCCCAACTTTGCTAGGCATGTTCCTGCCTCAGGAAACAGAGACCCTCCATAGGGTCCCTACATAAATTAAAAATAATATCTTATCCCATGTCCCTGAGTTGTTTTGCAGAAACCCAGACCTCTACCAAATAATAAATGCTGCCTGCTGGCATGTAGACCTCAGATAAGGGAGAACTGAAGACTGAACCCTGCCATTCTTTGTTCTGATTTCATCCTGGGGGGTGCTAGAAGAAGTCACACCCACAGGCCAGAGCCTCAGGGTCTTGTACCTGCTGTTCCTCCACCTTGAATGCTCCTCCCTAGGTACCCTCAGGATTCCCTCCCACCCTCCCCACTTCAGTCCTCCTTACCTAGGAGGAGTGGGCCTTCCTTGCCCAGCCATTTACAATTTTTTTTTTTTTTTTGAGAATGAGTCTTACTTTGTTACCCAGGCTGGAGTGCAGTGGTGCAATCTCGCTCATTGCAACTTCTGCATCCTGGGTTCAAGCCATTCTCCTGCCTCAGCCTCCCTAGTAGCTGGGATTACAGGCATGTGCCATCACACCCAGCCAATTTTTTGTATTTTTAATAGAGACAGGGTTTCACCATGTTGGCCAGGCTTGTCTCAAACTCCTAGGCTCAAGTGATCCACTTGCCTCGGCCTCCCAAAGTGCTGGGATTACAGGCCTGAGCCACAGCACCCAGCCCCATTTACGATTTTAACACCCTCCCCCAGCCCACACCTCCTAGTCCCAATTTCTGCTGTTTTTCTTCTTAGCACTCATATCATCAACCATTCTGTAAACTTATTTATCTAACCAATGATCAGTCTACTTCCAGTTGGAATATAAACTTCATGAGGACACGGAACTTAGTGATTTTTATTCACTGCTCTAGTACCTTCAACTTAGAGCAGACTCCTGCACATAAGTCATGCTCAATAATTATACTCTCAATGAGCCAACCTTTTTAAATCTATAGACATTTATTTTCTTTTCCTATTTTCCTCTTTCTCTATGCTTGTCTTTATATTTTTCTCTTTAGCAGCCTCTGTCCACTTTGGACGGATCGCCTAGTTGTAAACTACTTTAGATTACAATAAATATTTTTATATTTGTTCTTACTGTGTAAAAATAATGGAAAACTATGAATGTTATATATTTATATTATTTGAGTCCTTTTTAGGTCCTGGGCCCTACTCTAAGTACAAGGCTATGGCAGCCACTGTTGATACCACAGTCTCCTGTCACTTTGACCCAGATGAGTTTACCTGCAGGCTGGTATGGACAATTCCTGGGCTTTAAGTAGCATCCCACCTCTGTGTAGCTCCTGGGTCTCTCTTCTCAGTCACTGGGCTGTCTCTGACAGCAAGAGAACTCCCTGCTACACTGTTATAACAGAAGTGTGGGGGTTAACGCCACCTGAGGCACACTTCAACCCCATTAGAGAAGGAAATGATTGGACAAATATCCCAGCTTCCATGTCCTTTCATGAGATACACAGTTTTGTGAGGGCCCCAGAGGGATTGAGCCCCAACTGCCCATGGTGGTAACTCACTTACGAGTAGACCTTACTGGCTTTTCTCTCTCTTCTGACCCATATTACCATTTCCTCACTTGTGGTTCTTGGCATCATCTTCCAACTGAAGCACCTACATCACGTCCTGGTCTCAGGTTTTTGGGTGTAGAGAAGGAGGAAGATAAAACCTGGCAGTTTCCTGCATTCAGTTGGACTGGAAGATCCATAGGTCCTAAGAAATTCCTGAGCCTCTGTCACTGAGCAGAGATCTCGTATTTCCTGCACAGGAGGCAGCTTCTGTTCTGAGAGGTAACCGATTGTCAGCACTGGGGAGGTTGTCTGGGCCACCTGCAGCAAATTTACCAAATAATGCAGCTGTACTCTCAACTAAATGGAAATTATGAACGAAGAAGAAAAATCTTAAATGCATTATTGACTTTCAGTAGCTGTCCTTACACGCAGTGGTACTCAAGATGACTGTGATACTCCATGTGGCCTTCCGCCCTGTTGTCCTTGACACCAGCAGTCTCTCCTCTATTCCTGTCCCTTGCTTCCCTTCCTTCTCCTCTCATTTTCTTTTTACTTAGCCTCTAGAAAAGAAAAATTAAGGGATGACAGGATTGAGAATCGCTAGCTTTCCACGGCTGCAGAGAATCTGACCCCTAAATGGACTTGACCATGATTCCTGCCTGAGGTTAAGTACAGGTCAGTTTAGCAGAGGAAAGAACAACCACATCATTCAAAGCACATTTGAGTGGAGTTTGCCAGAAATGACATAATCACTGGGCAACGTTAACTTCAGCACCTATATCCACAGCTGCTACTATCTGCAAAAACGCAGTTAAGACTGATTGATTATCATGTCACAGATCATAAATTCAAATTGCAATTCACATAAAGAGAAGAAGCTATCTTATTTGTCATCTCATTGGAAAGTTGCTTTTGCTTAGGATTTATTCTTTTATCTTTTTTGGTCCCCTGACACTGAATAGGTGAGGACACAGGTTTCGGCATTGCTTTTTTGATTGTTTGGTCTTTTTTGACTTTTTGTTGTTGTTTTTTCCCTTTACACTTTAGGTTAATTAATTCATCGTGAGGTGGCAAAACAGGGAAGAGTTTCAATGTTTGATGCATCAGAAATCCAAGCTCTGATTCAAAGAGTCATTCTGATGAGCAGTTTTCAAACAATGATCTGAGAGCCCTGGATCTCTGATGGGGCATCTCCTGGCCACTAGGAACTGGAAAGGGGCAGTATGAAGCAGCAGAATTCTCGGTGCCCATGCCTGCTTCACTTCACCAAACCTATTGATCTATCAGTCCCACAAAGAAATTTGTCACACAAAAAAGTAATAATCCCATGGCTAACATTAAATTTGAAAAACAGTGTGTCTTCACATCCTACAAACTCCTGTGTTACACGTACCTAATTGTTTTCATACTTCACAAGGATTGTGTTCTGGTTAGCTAAGGGGAGTGGGCATTTGTTGGTAGTTTTTATTGTTTCAGGTTAGTAGCTTTGCTGTGAAGCCATCTCCTCCTTCCATTTTCAGGAAATTCTTTCACTGTCATGCTTCATGATCAATAAGCTTTGCTTCTGAAATGCAACAGAGGAACAAGATTTTTCTTATGTAGGATTAATTCCCTGAGAGTCAGCTTTGGATGGGAGTCAGGAAGCTGCTTAGCTCTTTCAGTACCACAACCTTCTCTTAGGAATTTAGAATTACAATAGAATTCAGTGCAAGTGCCCTGAAGCTCATAGTTTAAACTTCTAAAAGTGACTGTATTACTGCAAATATCTCAAAACACAAATCCTATCTTGAATTTGTTTTAAAAAGCACAATGAATGACACATATTTTTAACTAGAGTTAACTCGGTCATGAGGTCTCCAGCACTTAGCTTATTAAAAAACATAAGGGCAGAGACATGAGTGACTGTAGTATAGATAGGTCATGCTACACTAATGTACCAAACAAAACTCGAAACCTCTGTGGCTTAACACAACTAAGGTTTATTTCTCACTTACTCGGTTCTGATGCAGGATGAGTGACTCTCCAGGGCAGCTGTCCCTATCTTTCTGTCTGCCCTTCAAGAAACCCTGCTCATTACCACTTGTCTAGTCCTTGCGGCCAAGTGGCACCATGTGACCCAAGATTCTTGTAAGTCTCCTCCAAAAAAATTTTTAAACTCTTTAAATAAGAGTCTGAGCAGCATGAATACCAGCTGCTGCAGTGCTACTGTTTTATATTATTTATGATTGCTATTATTATTATCAGAATTTATAGCAATCATTAGCCAACAGCCACTCTGATACTCTCAGCCAGCAATCTGTCATTCTTCTCCTTGGTTGAAGCGACTGGAAAGGACATGAGCAGCTACGGAGCGCCCAAAGCTCCGGGTAGTCTGTGGTTGGGATGATGCAATCTTCCTCCCAGAGAGCTAATGAGACCTTGATAATGGAAAAGATAGGGAGCAAAGAGGAGCAAGAGCGCATGAAGGAGATCCAACACTCTGTCAAAACTCCAGAAGCGAAAGCATCAGAGATGAAAGGGCAGGTCACACGAGACCCAGGGCCCAAGGATTTGAGAGGTTTATTGCATCCTGAGCAGCATTAAAGAGTGCCTTTATTCACAATAAACAACAAAAATGAATATGCCGAAAAGGTTTCTTTTCCCCAATGCCAGAAGCAACTCTAGCTCCTTGATCCTGATTAAGTATTCCTAGCACACCATCACATGTGCCCCGTGACTCATCAACTAATCAAAGGAAGACCTCAACTGGTCAAGAACATAACTGCATGAAGTCAAAAGCCATCCATGTCACACCCTGTAATTAACTTCACAGGTTAATTTTAATGATTGTTAATTTATGGGAAATGCTCTTTGGGAATATAGATGCTTTGATCCTTACCTGAATCACTTACAATCTTCCTCTTAGCCCTAATGCCAATGAAATAAAAAATACAATAAGTTAATTGCCATTCTGGGGTTGTAAGGACTGTGATATTAATATGAGTACAACCCCTTAAATTTGAAGAGTGATTTTTTATCTTTTTCAAAGTGCTTGTAATCCATCATCTCATTTGATTTTTATGAGAACTCTCTACAATGGGACATTATATTTTATTTTCAGGACTATGAGGTGGCTCCCTGAAGAGACGGGTAATGACTTAGTAAGCTGCAAATCTCCAGTACTAGCAAAACAGCTGACAAAAAGTAAACACCCAAAAAATGTTTACAGATAAGATTAACAAATACATGAATGAATAACTGTTATTCCTATTTGAAAGATGAGAAATCCAAAATCAAAGAAAGTGTTATTTACTTAGGGACATAATGCTATTTGGGGACAGAACCAGGATAATGTCTCCTAATCTTGTGTTATTTTCACTCACGCAAATCTCATGTAGAAATACTGCTTTTTATATGTAAGAGCAAAGAAGAAAACATAATACAAAATGCACACAGCAGAGACGATCTAATCTCCTAATGAAAGTCATTATTCTATTTTTCTTTTCAGTCTTACTTCCCATCAGCCGATATGGTATAAGGGCTAACTACACATCAACTCTACATTTTCATAGTTGTAACTAATGTTTTAATATACCCATAGGAAACTGATAAACAAATTGCCATGACCAGATTCACAAGAAGTGTCCTGAGTCTTCTAAGGAAACCGACTTTGGTTAAAGGAGTATAGAGGAGTCAGGCTCAGAGAGAGAAAGAGACAAAGACAAAGTCAGGGACAGAGACAGAGAGTGGGGAGATGAAGGAAGGGAAGGGAAGAGGGAGAG
>PVKV010041116.1:0-11708 GCA_004027835.1 Alouatta palliata | reverse complement strand
TGCTAGCTGGATGTCTTTTGGCATAATTGTTACACGTTTGGCATGGATAGCACAAAGGTTGGTGTCTTCAAAAAGGCCAACCAGATAGGCCTCACTTGCCTCCTGCAAAGCACCGATAGCTGCGCTCTGGAAGCGCAGATCTGTTTTAAAGTCCTGAGCAATTTCTCGCACCAGACGCTGGAAGGGAAGTTTGCGAATCTGAAGTTCAGTGGACTTCTGATAACGTCTAATTTCACGGAGTGCCACAGTACCAGGCCTGTAACGATGAGGTTTCTTCACCCCTCCAGTAGAGGGCGCACTCTTGCGAGCGGCTTTTGTAGCCAGTTGCTTCCTGGGTGCTTTACCACCGGTAGATTTGCGGGCAGTCTGCTTTGTACGAGCCATGGTATAGAGACCTCCTTACTTACCCCCCTTCTCCTTCGGCTGGAGCTCGGCGAGCGAGAGGCGGCGCTGGCGTTGGAGAGCGACGGCGCGGCGGCGGCTGCGAACACAATTGAATTCTGCTGCTAAACATTTAAAGCCTTTATTCTATGGCTTAAAATGACAGTGGGTTATAAAATGAGCACTGAGCAGGCATTTCTGATATTTCCTTCAGAATATTTGTTTCCTCCTTAGATCCCCCCTGCTTATCAGCCCTGTAAGGACGTGTCTCTTACTCTCCTCGAGTGTCCAGTAAAATATTGTTGGGAAAATAAATGGATGGACAGCACTTCACTGTAGTGGGTGGGTAGCCCCTGTGAGTAGGGCTTGGGGACCCAGTAAACAGCCAGAACAAGGAGTGTGGTCACAGTAGAACCTCCTTTGGGTTCCCCGATGGAGAAGACAGGAGCTCCTCTCAGGGGTGTGGGTGTTTCCGTGAAGTTTGAGGGCAGAGCCATGCCAAGGGTCTGTCTTTACTGTGGAAAGCAGAACACAGGCCGAGCCATTTGAACCCACTATAAACATCCGAAAAATAAGCCGTGCTAAACAGCACCCACACACTGCTGCAGCTAGAGGACTTGCCCCACGCCCCCCGCCCCAGCTGTCCCCCTGGCTCCATCTTGTTCAGAGACATGACAGGACACCAGCCAATTCCAGTGTCTGCTCTAGATTCGCTGGCTCCGTGGTGAAGACGCCCAACTTCCCTGATGATTACTCCGTTCTTTTCTCAGGATCATCCTCCATTGTTGTGACTTCACTGACTTTGGTGCACTCCCAGGTACCCGCTGAAGGCCACTGCACCCCCCCGCCGCCTGTTGGCCACAGGCTGGCAGGAGGCAGTCGGCCATGTGACACAGAGGCAGGGCAGCCGGGGTTGGAGGCAGGACCCTGGAGCCTGGCAGGCTGGGTCTGAAACCCGGATGTCCCCTGCCTGCCCTGAGCCTTGGTCAGGTTGCGGTTGTTAGATTTGGTTGCGCCGTATGGTGAAGACTGGGTGAGGCCGTGCTGGGCAGGTGCACGCAGTAAGCCCTGTGTGGATTTCCTTCCTGTGAGACTCGACTCTGTGCTGGTTCAAACAGATAAACACATAATGCATAGCCCTTATTCTCAAACAGCTCAGGTTTATGGTCTGATGCAGCAGCTCCCACACTGTTTTGATGTAAAAATCGCTTTATCCTGTTTAAACTCATTGAGGATCCCAAAAAGCACCTCTTAGCAGGGACTGTATCTACGGATGTCGGTGAACAGGTCTGCACTGAGGACGTTGACACGCGAGCCACGTCTGGTCAGGCAGCGCGGGGCTGACCTGCTTTCAGAGCGCAAAGCTGAACAACCTCAGCAGTTTAGAAAAGTGGTTCCGACTTCATGGATCTCCTGAGAGAGCCTTAGGGAGCGTCTACCGGAACTGTTGCAAAACCTTGGGGAAGTCAGCTCAGTCTCCTACATCTGTGTCTGCAGTGCTAAAACACGGGGACAATGACGCCTAACCACAGCTTCCTGGGTTATGTGAGAGAAATCAGTATGCATTTGCAGGGAGCGGCCTGGCTGGGGTGATGTGAGAGAAATTGCTGCACATTTGCACAGAGCTGCCCAGCTGCTGTTGAGTAGCAGCTCCAGGCCGGCTGGGAAGCTTGGCCATGCCTGAGGTCTTCTGTGCCGCCCACTGTCCTCTGTGAGGTGGGGGTGATGGGAGTCCTTTACCAACTGAGTGTCTAAGTAGGTGGCTCATGGAAAGTGACTGGAATCGTGGCTGGCACATCCTAAAACTGGGGAAGGCTTAGCAATTATACTTGAATGAGATCGTGAACAGGAAGTGCTTGGATGCTGAAAGTGCTGTCAGATGTTACTGTCTTCTTTAAATTCCATTGACTTAGGAGACAGGTACAGACCACCTCTGTCCTTTCTGCTGTCATTTAGTTTGAGGGTGTTCATCTCTGAATAATTTCCTTGCAAAAACATGCCCTGCCCTGCCCTTCCTTACCCTTGGGCTGAAGGTTCCCAAGGCTTCATGTAGAAGCAACAATTGCTTCTAACAACAAGCATGGCTTCCTTGTGGGGTTTTCCAAGAAGAGAAAAGAAGTCTACCCATGCGTTGAATTATCTCTCGTAATACCAAATGGCAAAGACCCCACATAGCTGCTTTCTAACGCCAGTCATGAATTTGTTGAGTTCTGGCTCAGCAAATGTGCTTATTATAATGAATTATTAGTATTATTAATAAAAATTTAATAATGATTATTTATTAATATATTAATTATTAAGATGGGTGTCGGAGTTTGGGGCATGACAGTCCAGGACTTGGGGTATCTGTTCTTCCTTGTGATGAAGGTTAAAGGTTTTCAAGTAGAGATCGCTGCATGGTAAAATGAAATGCAGCTTTCCTGTCTCTGATGCATGCGTCTCCCCGACCGGCGTGCTGGGCCCTAAGTCATTTGTCTGCACTCTGGAGAAGGGACTAACGGCCCTGAGTGCCCACCACAGACAAGTTTCAATTCTCACAGCGATGCAGCACATAGAAGCTGCTATGCTCATCCTGCAAGTGGGGAAACAGGTTTTAAAGGGTCAGCCCAGGAATGCATGGCTACTGAGAATTCAAACCAGCTGGCCCCTACCCCCGAGTCACGCTGGGTCCCACTCCCCATGGTGGGCAGTGGCACTGGGTTCCCAAGCATCTGCCATTTTTGTCAAAACGCTGGTTCCATGTTTCCTTTTTCTACTCTCAAGTTGTTTAAAAGCCACTATTTTTTCCCTCATCCACATGCAAAGTGAAGTGGAAAAATGTGGCCCCTCTGGCTGTTGGCTTACGTGGCCTGTCACAGTCTATTTTAAAGTAGGATTGTCCGTGTCGCTTTTATTTGTAATCAGCGGTATTAGATGAAACCACTGGCCCTAAGACAGCGCTTTTGGAAAACGGAAACTATTCTGATTGTTTTTGTAAGGCTTCCATATATAAAATCAGGTGACTTTTATTAACTTCCTTTAAATAGAATCAGTGTCCAAATCCTGCAGAATCTTACAGGAGAATGAAGTCACATTTCTGCGGCACTTTGCTAGCATAGCTGTGTTTCACCTGTCCGGCGGGGAGCCGCTGGGGGTGTCATCTTCTGGTAACAAAGCATCAGGAAGCTTCATGAGTTGCAGCCGAGTTCCCGTCCTTGTCCTTGGGGGGTGTCGCTCAGAGACACTTGCTGTGACCTTGACTGTGGTGGGTGGGGTGGCCTTTGCAGCCTGGTGGGGCAGGGCAGGCGGTGCAGGGACAAGGGGAGGGAGGGGATGAGGAAACACCATGGAGACTTAGGCCAAATGAGGCCAAGAAGGGAATGGAATCGGGGCAGACTTGGACTCTGGTTTCCAAAGCCGACGTTGGTGCCGTTGTCACTGGTAGAGAAATGCGGAAAGTTGGCCTTTCAACACGGTAATCCCCTCGCAATGCTGAGGACACTGGGGAGGATGCAGAGCAGGAGGTTAGGCGTGTAGGGTGGGGGGCATTCCCATCGGGGTCCTGAGATGCGTTCCCAGATGGTCTGTCTTTGTCACGGCTGAAGACACAGTGTTCACTTCTCCACCGGGGCCTAGGAGTCATGTTTCAGGATGGAAATAACTTACAGGTCTACGGTTACTTTACGTCTGAGTTTGTTGCTATGGGAAATAAATATGAAAAGAAATAAATCAGAACAGACACCTGTGGTCATTCCCTTCTTTCCAGAGAAACTGGATCCATGCATTTTATCCAACCCTGTGTTTTAGAAGATATGTTTGAGTATGAGTGTCCCATGGTATCTAATTTTCCTTTTCACAAGTGTTCCTGGAGAGGGCCTGGTCCTCACATGCCAAGGCAGGGAGAGGCAGGGGTGCCATTTTTGGGACAGAGGGCACCGTCACTGGTGTGGATGTGGATTCCCATGCGGCCTTTCCCGGCTCTGTGACCTTGAGGAAGGTAGCGACAGAGGGCACCATCACTGGTGTGGATGTGGATTCCCATGCGGCATTTCCTGGCTCTGTGATCTTGAGGAAGGTAGCCACTTTTTCTGAGCCTCGGCATTCTCACTGATAAAACACAAGCTTTTGTTCATTTCTTTGTTTTCTTCTGAGGCAGGTTTTCACTCTGCTGTAGTACGGTGGCACAATCACAACTCACCACAGCCTCGACCCCCCGGGCTCAGGTGATCCTCCTACCTCAGCCTCCCGAGTAGCTGGGACTGCAGGCACAAACCATCACACCCAGCTGATTTTTTTTATTCTTTGTAGTGACGAGGTCTCAGTATGTTGTTCAGGCTGGTGTCAAATTCCTGCGCTTAAGTAATCCTCCTACCTCAGCCTCCCAAAGTGTGGGCAAGCCACCATGCCCAGCCTAAAACATAATTTTAATGCATACCTGCCCTGTAGTTATGAGGATTAAAGGAGAGCACGCAGACTACCTATGGTGCACATAAATGTGATGGCAAGAGTCTTGTACTTAAAAGTGAGTTTTCAAGCATTCCCTCGGAATAAAAGTATGCAGCCAATCATAAATGCATGCCTGTCTAAGGCCAGCCTTAGTGTCTGAGTGCCACTTTGTTTTTATACCAGAAGTAGACCACGAAGAGTTTTATTCCATCAGAAGTGTAAATTTCAAGGTCTCTTCCATCCAGCCCCACATCTGCCCTTTCTAGCAAATCAGATACTAAAGGGGCATTTTTTAATTTTATATTTTACTTTCTTTGATCATCTTATTTAAATGTTGTATAATTAAAAAGACAACAACAAAACTTCCATGACTGATGAAGACAGCATGTATAAAAATTAAGTAATCAATTCTAAAAATAATGAAAACCCCCATGGGGACATCTGTGACAGCTGGAAATGTGTGCCTGGCGTTGGTTTCTCTGGAGACTTGTTAGGCTTGGGTGTAGGGGAGCCTCACTCAGACCCGCTGGCTGGGGACCTGCAGGTTAACAAGCCCCCTCGCAGGCCTGCCTGAGACCCCCAGCGACCTGCGGCTGGGCTCTCACACCTGCAGCTTCAGAAGCCTCCACACAGGTCTGTCTCTGGCGTCTGAGACCCCCAGGGACTGTGGCCAAGCTCCTGCACCTGGAGCTTCAGAAGCCCCCAGGCAGGAGTGACACTTACATTTGAGACCCACTGCCCTAGTCACGTTCTTGCTGGGGGCGTTTCTTGCTGTCACTGAATTTTGGGCAATGCAATAATTATGCAGTTATTAAGTGAATATTAATCATTACCTGTCAATAGTTACCAGGAGTCTGAAAATCATTTTGATAAGAAAGGGAGAACAATTATTGATGCCAGATGTATCTGGGTACACACAGTTCAACCTGATATTTAGGCAGGATGGGTGATGTGAATGATTCCACTGAAAAGCCCCAGCCCTGCCTGGGACCCTGCTGCCTCCCTGCAGCCCCCGTCCACTCCCTTCCTCAGTGACCGGGGCTGTGTGAAACTCTTTCCCACACATGGGGCCTGCATTCAGCTGCGTTCACCGCTGGCTTCAATGTCTCCTTCAGCCTCAGCTCTGAAGTCTCCTCTGTGCAGAGGCCCTCTCTGACCCCTCTTTCCAAGGCAGCCTGCCCCACCATCCCCCAAACAATCAGCGTTAACTTGTCTGCTTGCTTCATGGCGTTCTTCCAAGATCATCTGCGTCATTTGCCTGTGTCCTGATTTCTTCATTAGACCTCAAGCTCCAGTCCAGGTTCCAGGCACAGAGTGGGAATTAAACCCATGGTTATTGTTGAAGGGATCCATGGATTGGTTTTGGGGGTGACTTCTTTATGTCACAGCTCTGGAGTCTCAGGCTGACTCCATGGTTATTGTTGAAGGGATCCATGGATTGGTTCTGGAGATGCCTCTTTCTCACCAACCTCCTGCTGGCCATGCTAGGTTCACAGGCTCAGACCCAAAGTCCCAGGTAGAGAAGAGTACCCAGCCTCTGTGGGAACACTGCACCCACCGTCTGTGGGAGCACTGCGGAGAGCCTGGCTATGGTGGGGAGAGTGGACCAGTCCTGCAGTCTGCTATTCCTGGAATAGAGGCGTCAGGCGGCCCTGCAGCCATTCCGTCAGGGATGAGCCTGTGCGCAGACGAGGAAACCAAGCATTTCTGAAACTTCTAGGCTGTGATTGCAACAGTAATTGGGACTTGGCAGAGCCCATAGGAGGTAAACAAACTCTAGTCTCTGCACGTCAGAGCAGTGCGGCAGCAGGCTGGCAGCAGGCCAGCAGCAGGAGCCGGGCTGCCAATAGTGACAAGACTTGGGGTGGGCGGAGGAGATGGAAGCAGGTGATTAAGAAGTTCACCAAGGAAACTGAGACGAGAGTGAGAGCCACAGATGGCCGTGCAGGGTTGCAGGTGCTACAGTTGGCTGGATGCGAAGACCACCTGTGAAATAGCTACTCGTACACACTGACTCACACAGATGGGAATCTGAGCTCTTCAGACATGAGACCAAGCTGAACTGAAACATTCTGGTGGGCTTATTCACACTTTCTAATGAAAACCTCCTCTTGCCAATAAAGTCAGCACTTCAAGGCCCACAAGTGTGATGATAAACGAAATGAAACTTGCGTAGATAAAGCCAAACTTGGCAAGAGCCGGGGATGCTCAAGTCCCTGTGTTTAAATCACAATCGCGATAAGAGGCCTCTGTTTAATCAAGTGCACACTAGTGGAACACCAGGTCCTCTTTTTTTTTATTATTCATTAAATGCAATTTCCTGGGAAGTAGACTATGTATTTTGGAGTCAACCAAAATAGGCAAAAGGTATGTTGCCAATTAAAATGTGACTGACATTTTCTCATCTCTTAGAATTCCTATTTTATGGTTACCAGGAAGACTTTCAAGGCTTGTTTAGACATGGATGTTGTTTATAGAGAGCACTGATGTGCAGTGAGGTGCACAGACGGCCATGTGCAGAGGGAAGAGCTTTGCCCCGGGCTAGAGCCCAGGAAACCCGTGCACCTGTCAAGGAAGACAGCACATCCATCCCAGGACAGCCCCCAGAGCCACTTTTCAGTCCATGCCTCCTCACTCTTGGAAGCAACTGCTCTTTTAATTCCAATTACCATACATTACATTTTCTTTTCTTTTTGTTTTTCTAACAAGGTATCCCTCTGTTTCCCAGCTGGAGTGCAATGGTGTGAGCTTGGCTCACTGCAGCCTTGGCTGCCCAGGTTCAAGGGATCCTCCCGTCTCAGCCTCCAGAGTAGCTGGAACTACAGGAATGCACCACCACACATGCCTAATTTTTGTATTGTTTGTAGTCATGGGGTTTGCCTTATTGCCCAGACTGGTCTCAAACTCCAGGGCTCAAGCAATCCTCCTGCCTCGGCCTCCCGAAGTGTTGGGATTACAGGTATGAGCCACTGCTCCCAGCCTACATTATTTTTGTCTGTTCTAGAGTTTTATGTAAATGGAATCAAGCATAAGTCCCACTTTGTTCTGTCTTTATTTGATCCAGTCATGGCTTTAAGCTTCATCCTCACTACGTGCATAACCTATTCATTCTCTGCAATTTGCATGCATGGTTGTTTACTGGATGCAGATACCACAGCTTGTTTCTGCATTTTCCAATTAATGAATAGCTTGTGTTTTTCTCTTTAGGTTGGGGCTGTTACAGATAAAAATACTATGTACTAGTCATTGTACTAGTCATTCATGAGTGCATGTTTTAATTACACTGGGGGTAAATACCTAAAAGTAGGTTTCCAGAGTAGTCCCACCATTTCACATCCATGGGAGGAATGTCTGAGACCTCCCTTGTTCCTCAGCTCAGCTGGCTTGTGGGGGTGGGGTTTCTAGTTTGGGTTGTTCTAGCAGGCGTGTCGTGATGCCTCACTGTGATGCTTTACTTGCATTTTCATGATGACGGATGATGTTGGACAGTTTCTTTCAAATACTTTTTCAGTCACACGTCTTTCATTTTGTCATGTCTGTTTTAATCTTTGTAAAAATTGGAGAGAGTTGTTCACCTTTGGTATTGATTTGCAGTTGTTTATAGCATCTGGAGTCTTTGTCAGACGCGTATGTTAGGATCTCTTCTCCCAGTCTGCAGTTTGCCTTTCCACTTTCTTAATGACCTGTTTTGGTGAATGTCAGTTCTAAATTTTAATGAAGTACACTTTTTTCTTTTGTGCTTTTAGTGCTTTCTGCATCTGCCCTAGAGATCTTTGTCTAACCCAATATCTCAATAATAGTCTCCATATTTTCCTTTAGTCTTTATATTTTAGCTTTTATGTTTAGATCTCTAATTTATCTCTAATTTTTGTGTGGGTGGTGAGTTAGGCTTTTCCCTCTTTACTTGTCATGTAGATATCACATTGTTCTAGAATTATTTGCTGAGAAGGCTTTCCCTTCTTACTGATATTTTTGGAGCCTCATCAAATATCAATGGAACATATACATATACTTTTTAATTTACTTATAAACTTTTTATTCGTTTCCACTCAGCTACTTAGCTATCGTTTTCCACTAACATGTGGTCTAGATTACTGGCTGTACAATGATTTTCAAATAAGATCATATTAGCATTGTTCTTTTGGTAGAAAGCCTTGAACATGTTAGTTCCTTCACATTTCCTATTCATTTTAGAACCATAATGTCAGTTTCTACTACAGAGCTTCCTAGGATTTTGATAGGAATGATACAGGATCTGCCAATCAAATTGGGAGGAATTAAAGTTAAAATATTTGTGAGTCTGCTTATCCATTAACATGGTACATCTCTTTATTTATTGAGGTGTTCTAACTTTTTCAGCAATGCTTTTAGTTTTCAATGTACTGTATATCTTTTGTAAATTCTAAGTGCTTTTATGTTTTTGATATAGCAAATGGCATTTAATTTTTTTAATTTTCCAATTCTCCATTAGCAATGTATAAAAATAGAAGTACTTTTTTTGTAGATTGACCTTGTATCTTGGGACTTTGTCATCTTGACTTATTTTAGCAGCTTTTTCTTCATAAACACAGAAAGAAGTGGTGAGATTATTACTCATCTGAAAGTGAAAGTATTCAGTCTTTTGTCATTAAATATGATGTTAGCTATAGATTTTTTAAAATATGCTCTTTACCAGAGGTTTTTCTCTACCCCTAGTCTCCTGAGTGTTTTGCTATTTAATTAATGAAGTAGTTAATGTTAATAAAAATGAGCAACTAAAGTTTCTTGTCAAGACTGATAGTTTTACTATAGCTGAAAACATTTGCATTGCTATTGCAATGTCTAAAAGAATTATTGGTTATAATTTATAGTATTTTAAATAGTCCCTTTGATTTTGTGAAATGCTTTATGCTTCCTTCTAAATACACTCATATATTCCTCCACTAGCTCCTCCTGCCCACGTTGTGAGGCAAGTAGACAGGTTTGACTGTTGTAAATCCAAAGTATCTGAGACAGGTCTCAGTCAATTTAGAAAGTCCGTTTTGCCAAGGGTATGGATGCGCCCACGACATGGCCTCAGAGGTCCTAACAACATGTGCCCAAGGTGGTTGGGGTACATTGGTTCAGCACAGAAAGGCGGAACAACTTCAAAAGTAGATATGAGACAAATGGTCACATTCTTTCGAGTCTCTGATGAGCCTTTCACTTAACAATTTACCTCTGAGAGGAGGATAGAGGAACAGTCACTTGTGCCTTAGTCTGGCTCAGGGAAGCGATAGGGTGGAGGAAGCCATCAGATATGCATCCGTCCCAGGTGAACTGCAGAGGGATGACCTTGAGTTCTGTCTGTCCTTGGTCCACAGGGAATTTCCTTGTGGGCAAATGGCGAGGGAGTCTGCAGTTTTTTTGTTTGTTTGTTTTTTTGTTTTTTTTAACCCTTGTGGCCATCTTATTCTGGAATAAACTGAGAGGCAGGTTTGCCTAATGCACTTCCTGGCTTGACTTCCCTTTGGCTTCATGACTTTGGGGTCCTGAGATTTATTTTCCTTTCACACAATCTTAGTCTGGGTAGGCTGCCATAACGAAGTACCTTCCACTGGCTAGCTTCCACACAACAGAAATTCATTTCTCACTGCTCTGGAGGCTGGAAGTGCAAGATCCAGGCACTGGCAGAGTTGGTGGTGGAGTGGGGGTGGGGATGACTCATGTTCTGGTTCGTAAATGATGTCCTTTTGTTTCCTCAATGGAGAAAGCAACAAGCCAGCCCCCTGGAGCCCCTTTTATTAAAGGCGCTCATCTCATTCCCGAGGGCCCCAAGGCCCCATCTCCAAATACCATCACCTTGGTAGATAAGGTTCCAGCATAGGAATTTTAAGGCAGTACAGACAGACATTTGAGCAGTGCAGATTCTGTATGATTCCCAGCACTTCCATGACAGGATTGAAGCTGCGTGGCCAGGTTGGGGCTGAACTAAGACTTGACATTTCACACTGTGCGACCTGCCATATTTTTAAAATGACTGCTACAGACTTTGAAAACTCTTTGACTTTGAAAATTTAATTTGCTTAACATGAAAGTAAATACTGGCTGGGTGCAGAGGCTCACAGCTCTAATCTCAGCACTTTGGGAGGCCGAGGCAGGTAGATCACTTGAAGCCACGAGTTCAAGACAAGTCTGGCCAACATGGTGAAACCCTGTCTCTACTGAAAGAAAATTCAAAAAATTAGCTGGGCATGGTGCTGTGTCCCCGTAATCCCAGCTACTCTGTAGGCCGAAGCAGGAGACTCGCTTGAACCTGGGAGGTGGAGGCTGCAGTGAGCCGAGATTGTGCCATTGCACTCCAGCCTGGGCGACAGAGTGAGACTTCGTCTCAGAAAAAAAAAAAAAAAAAGGAGTGAATAAGAAGATGGCTGTAAACAGAAAATAGAACCTGCCAGCCTAAACTAGACGTGAATTAATGCCACTGTGATGTCCGTTTCTCTAATAGTTAAGACCCATTAGGGGAATGTGTGGGCACACCATCAATGCTTGTAATAATTCCTGAAGAACTCTTAAGGTGTTGGCTGATATTAAATAACAATGTTATGCGTTTCTTTAAAAACAAGGTATGTCTGGGGCAGCCTAGTGTCCCCAGAGCAGACTGGATGTGAAGGAAAGGGATTCACAGTCCTTTGACAATAACAGCAATGACATCTAGTCAACGGCACAGCCTCTGGCAGCAGACCCGACAGCCCCTAAACAAAACAACAGCTGCGGACCTGTGTGGCGCACCTGGGCCAGGGGAGACGTCTGGGCCAACAGCTGCGGACCTGTGTGGCGCACCTGGGCCAGGGGAGACGTCTGGGCCAACAGCTGCAGACCTGGGTGGCGCACCTGGGCCAGGGGAGACGTCTGGGCCAACAGCTGCGGACCTGGGTGGCGCA
>PVKV010041115.1:0-11697 GCA_004027835.1 Alouatta palliata | reverse complement strand
ATGGTGAAACCCCGTCTCTACCAAAAATACAAAAATTAGCTGGGCATGGTGGCACGTGCCTGTAGTCCCAGCTACTCGGGAGGCTGAGGCAGGAGAATTGCTTGAACCCAGGAGGCGGAGGTTGCGGTGAGCCGAGATCGCGCCATTGCACTCCAGCCTGGGTAACAAGAGCGAAACTCCGTCTCAAAAAAAAAAAAAAGAATTGGCATGGTCAGAGAATTCTGGTCTGTCTGTGGGCTGTGACCCCGACCTCCGAGCCCCTACTCTCCTCCAGGTCTCCCCACTCTTTGGCACCATCTACGATGCGGTCATCTTGCTGGCGAGGGGCGTGGCAGACGCACGGGCTGCCGCGGGTGGCAGATGGGTGTCCGGAGCAGCTGTGGCCCGCCATGTGTGGGATGCGCAGGCCCCTGGCTTCTGTGGGGACCTAGGAGGAGACGAGGAGCCCTCGTTCGTGCTGCTAGACACGGATGCAGCGGGGGACCAGCTTTTTGCCACATACATGCTGGATCCTGCCCGGGGCTCCCTCCTCTCTGCGGGGACCCCAATGCACTTCCCGCGTGGGGGACCAGCACCTGGGCCTGACCCGTCATGCTGGTTCGATCCAAACAACATCTGCGATGGAGGTGAGGGCAAACACCCCAGCCCCCACTGAGACAATCACCATGTACCATCCACAAAGTGGTGACAGAGAATGGACTCCTGTCCTGTAATCCATCTTTGATGCCCTTCTAGGTCCTCTCCCAACCCCTGACTTGCACAAGACTCCTCTCTTGCTGAACTCCATAGCCCTCTTGGAAACTTTCTAGCTTTCCCAGACTCTCCCCTTTGAGGAACCTATGACCTTCCCATAGATCCTTTCTGGGCCCCTATCCCCCTTTCCTGGAGGCTCTGGCATTTGCCATGACTCCATGCCTCCTTAAAGAAGAGGACTCCGCTGGCTATTCGTTAGTATACCTCCTCTCACTGTCCCTTCAGGACTGGAGCCGGGCCTCATCTTTCTTGGCTTCCTCCTGGTGGTTGGGATGGGGCTGGCTGGTGCCTTGCTGGCCCATTATGTGAGGTGAGTGGTGGAATGAGGTAAGTAGGAGGTGAGCTTGTACCAAAAACGGAAGTCTGCAGCAAAAACAGCAGGCTGGGTTTACTCAAGAGTAGAAGAGGAGATTTTTCTTGGGGTGAGGCTGGTAGAGTCCCAGGGGATATCTGGTTTGGGGACAGCTGCCCTCCAAGACCCCTCCCCTGACTCAACATTATCCCTCCACCCCATCCCCTGCTGGCCTCTTCTCACTGACCTTGGTCCCCTTGGTGGAGATGACCTCTTTCCCCTCCAGGCACCAGCTACTTCACATTCAAATGGTCTCTGGCCCCAACAAGATCATCCTGACTGTGGACGACATCACCTTTCTCCACCCACATGGGGGTGCCTCTCGAAAGGTGGGGAAAGCAGGGAGGCAGGAGCCAGCTGTCTTCTTTCTGTAAATTTGGTTCCTCCCCTGGGCCAGCCCTCACCCCAGCTCCCTACTTGGGAAGTCTGATTTCTACCCCAATTCTGTCCCAGGTCTGAGGTCTAGGGAGCAGCATCCTCATCTGTGCCATGAGGGTAACAGCCCCTGTCCTGACTACTGGGGGGAAAGGTGAAGCTCCAACAAGAAAATGAATCTTTGCTTTGTAAACTGTAAAGCGAACACTTGGGGAGTAATGTCAATATCACCTTTCCTCATTGAGATTCCTTCAACTCTCATCTTTAAATCCCCAGAACAGCCTGACCTCAACCCAGGACTCTGATACCAGAATATATTTTGACCTCTTGCATGGACCTCTACCCACTAGGTGGCCCAGGGGAGTCGATCAAGTCTGGCTGCCCGCAGCACATCAGACATTCGCAGTGGCCCCAGCCAGCCCTCGGACAACCCCAACATTGGTGTCTATGAGGTGAGCCTGACCTCAGCCAGATGGGGCTCTATTCCAGGAGAGACAGTGGGGGAAGAATGCTGAGGCCCTGGTCGGAGGGGAGGCGCATTCTCAAGAGGGCAGGCAGTCATGTTAAATCCTGCAGGCTCCAGGAGATGGGGGATGGGAACCCAGACAGGATCTAGGAAAGGGTCATGGATCCTTCAAAGGGAAGCACCTGGGAATCTCCCTGCCTATGGATTTTCCCCTAGCCACTATCTGGGTGAGGGCTCTTCAAAGGCTAATCACAGTGACCCAGAGACCAAAGGCTGGTGCTGCCAGGGAGCATGCTAGGACCAGCATGTAACCTGGTGTGGCCACTGAGGCCATCTCCTGCCTGGTCAGAGCCTCTGGCCCTGCCCCTCAGAATTACCACGCCACCCTGAGACCAGACTCAGGAATAGCAAGCCCTAGATGGGGGAAAGAAAGTCATGAAAAAGTATTAGGACATTGGACTGTAATCCCAGCACTTTGGGAGGCCAGGGTGGGCAGATCACAAGGTCAGGAGTTCGAGACCAGTCTGGCCAATATGGGGAAACCCTGTCTCTACCAAAAATACAAAGAATTAGCCAGATGTGGTGGCATGCACCTGTAGTCCCAGCTACTTGGGAGACTGAGGGAGGAGAATCGCTTGAAGCTGAGAGGTGAAGGTTGCAGTGAGCTGAGATCGCACCACTGTACTCCAGTCTGGGTAACAGAGTAAGACTCTGTCTCAAAAAAATATATATTAGGACACTAACTGTGGGGCCAGGAAACCTGCATGTGGTCAAGTGGATGGGAGGTAATGAGAACAGATTCCGGGAGGGCTGAGCACTGAGCAAACCAAGGGGGTAGAAAGTTAGAGCTCCTGGGCTCCCGGTCACGGGAAGGAATGCAGAGGCTCCTATCATGTCACCCAGAGATCATCATAACGAATTCTCAGAGGAGGCGCTGTTGTCATTTGGAGCAGATTGTCCTAAATTGTATGGGACTACTCTGTGCCTTGAAGAATGTTTAGTGTTTCATGTCTCTGGCCCTGTCCACTAACTGCAGCTCCTAGTTTCTGTGACAATTAAAAATGTCCCCACTTTTATTTCCAAATGCTCCTTAGGGGTCAGAATTAAACGCCAATTCCCTTCTAGTCCAAATCTCTTATAAACAGACAGGGCCAACTGCATAATTAGTGAGATCCAGGGCAAGATAGAAATGAGGGGCTCCTTCTTCATTCAAGATGATGGCAGATGTAATTGAACCAAGCTTGGGCCCTTCTGAGCATGAGGCCCTGTGTGACTGCACAGGTCCCCTGCCCATGAACTGGCCCTGCCAACAGCTGAGGATGAGGTCCAGCACCTGGAGGGGAGCTGTCTGTAGTTCACAATAAAGCCTGATCTATCCAGACTCTTTACTCCCAGAACAGTGCTGTCTCATGGCAGTGGATGGTGATAAGGATTATGATGTCAATGATATTTGTGGTTGTATTAATTCACTTAATAGGACTGTTGGTGGGTACACCTGGGGTGGTGAGGACAGCTATCCATGCCTTCTGAATCTCTGTCATCTGGGGATGAGCCCTCTCCCAGCTGGCTGTGAAGTGGATGGGCAGACATCAGACCCCTTGCTTCAGTGCTTTTTGTCACATGGAAGATGCATTCTGGGACAGTGAGCCAATGGAAATGGGGGGGGTTCTAGGGCTCCCCATCATGGGATTTTAAAAGACTGAGTTTCCTACCCCCATCCTCTTTGCTGCAGGGAGACAGGGTTTGGCTGAAGAAATTCCCAGGGGAGCAGCACATAGCTATCCGCCCAGCAACTAAGACAGCCTTCTCCAAGGTGAGAATTGGGCCTGTGATGGGGCCTAGGTGGCCATCGGTTTCTCCCTTCTCGCCTTCTTTTTGCAGCTGGGTACAGAGGTAGGTCTCAGTTAAGTGTTCTCCTCTGGCTGAGTGTAATCCTGACACTTTGAGAGGCTGATGTGAGGGAGGATCACCTGAGGCCAGGAGTTCAAGACCGGCCTGGGCAACGTAAAGAAATCCTGTCTCTTCAAAAATTTAAAAATCAGCTAGGTGTGGCATCACATGCCTGTAGTCCCAGCTACTGTCTGAGGGTAAAGAGGGAAGATTGTTTGAGCCTAGGAGTTGGAAGTTACCATGAGCTGTGATCATACCACTGCACTCCAGCCTGGGTGGACAGAGCAAGACGCTGTCAAAATTAAGAAAAAAAAAGGTGTTTCCTCCACCCTGGAGTAGGCTTTCATTATTCTGTTACACCACTAGTTCTTTCCTTTGATCTTGTTGCAATGTGTAATTGTATGTTTGTCTGTCTGCCTGCTTGTTTCTGCCTCTCTCCTGGACTGTAAGCTGAGTGAGGGCCTCCTCATTCTCCTCTATTGCATTCCCAGCACCAAACACAGTGTCTGGAACATTAGAGCGACCCAGTGAATGTTTGTTGAGCTAACGATAGAAACTAAAAACTAAGTTTCGGTTCTGTCAGGCCACTCATGCAGAATGGTCCTAGAGGTTCTGAGTAAAGTGGAAAGTTGTCAAGAAGGCTCTAAAATGGCTTATTCTGGTCCTTACAACCTTAATGTCTCCCTTCACCTTCACGCCATGCAGCCTTGGCCTGGCCTCCTTCTCTGATTCCTCTACAGGAGCTCTTGGTCACAGGTGCAGTGACTTAAGTGGACTATGTGTATAGGGATTAATGAACTTGATCACCATTTAACGTCAGGCGTTTAAAATGAAAAGTAGCCCCTTATTGGGCATGTGGAGCAAAGCAAAGCTAGACAGGGCACCAGTCAGCTGGCTAGCCACCATTTTCTCCAGCATGCCTAGATTGCAAGGACACCCTTTCCTGCAGAGCGCTCAGTCCTGTCTTCCCTAACTCGAAGAGGGTGGGAGTCGCAGACCTAACTGACACAATGATGTAACACCAAGCAGAGCAGCCCCCGGCCAGGCTGCAGGCACAAGACATTTCTGGTGTCCTTTGAAAGTGGCATAGCTTCAGGCCAGGCACGGTGGCTCACACCTGTAACCCAGCACTTTGGGAGGCTGAGGCGAGTGGATCACCTGAGGTCAGGAGTTCAAGACTAGCCTGACCAACATGGTGAAACCCGTCTCTACTAAAAATACAAAAACTAGCCGGGCATGGTGGTGCATTCCTATAATCCCAGCTATTTGGGAGCCTGAAACGGGAGAATCACTTGAGCCCAGGAGGCGGAGGTTGCGGTGACCCAAGATAGCCCCACTGCACTCTAGCCTGGGTGAGAGAGTAAGACTCTGTCTAAAAAAAAAACAAACAAAAAAAAACCAGAAAGAAAGTGGCACAGCTTCTCCCTTGTTCCCCCAGCAAAGGCTGTTACATCAGAAGGAGAGGATGGTGGTTCCAGGAGCATCTCCTTCATGCATCGTTTCCCTTAAGACTCAGGCAGTTCAAAGTTTTATGGTTGGGGCTGGGCATGGTGGCTCAGGCCTATAATCCCAGCACTTTGGGAGGCTGAGGTGGGAGGATCACTTGAAGCCAGGAGTTCAAGACCAGCCTGGGCAATATAGTGAGCCCCCCCCCCCCGCATCTCTCCAATTTTTAAAACTGTTATATAGGCATGGTGGCACATGCTTGTAGTGCCAGCTACTCAGAAGGCTGAGGTAGGAGGATCACCTGAACCCAGGATTCCAAAGTAGCAGAGATTTAAGACCGTGCCTCTGCACTCCAGCCTGGCTCATATCTAAAATAAAAAGCTTAGGGTCAATAAATCCGAACCTGCCTGGGTCCTGATCACCAATGCAAGAATGTCTTTTCCTTCACAGCATTAGGCTAAACCATACTCAGTATCCAAACAGGTGGCCTTTGACTATTTTGTTTTTTCCAAAGACAGAGCTATGTGTAGGAGAGAGCCCCCCTGTGTACCCTATTGACCATTTCATCACCATTTGTAAAAATCGCATCTTCTGAGTTTGGATAGTCAAAAACAGATCTTGATTAACGGCCCCTCCCCACATTGTCCCTGGGCAGAGAATGTCAGTCAGCTTTCCCCCCTCAGCTCCAGGAGCTCCGGCATGAGAACGTGGCCCTCTACCTGGGGCTCTTCCTGGCTCGGGGAGCAGAAGGCCCTGCCGCCCTCTGGGAGGGCAACCTGGCTGTGGTCTCAGAACACTGCATGCGTGGCTCCCTCCAGGACCTCCTCGCTCAGAGAGAGATAAAGCTGGACTGGATGTTCAAGTCCTCCCTCCTGCTGGACCTTATCAAGGTGTGGGTGGTGGTGGGGGTGGTGAGGGGATGTCCTGGGGACAGGGATGGGGAGCCATGTGGGCTGAGGTTGCCTCTTACCCTACCCCTTCAAAGGGAATAAGGTATCTGCACCATCGAGGTGTAGCTCATGGGCGGCTGAAGTCACGGAACTGTATAGTGGACGGCAGATTCGTCCTCAAGATCACTGACCATGGCCACGGGAGACTGCTGGAAGCGCAGAAGGTGCTACCAGAGCCTCCCAAAGCAGAGGGTAAGAGTCCCCTTCTGCCTCCCGCGCTGACGAGCATCCACTGGGATCCCCATTATTTCAAGGGCTTCTCCCTCCCTCTCCACCTTTGCTCTCACACTCTCTCTATTCCACATCCACTGGACACAACTCCTGCTACAGAAAAGGTCTCGTGGCCTCTAGAGGGTGGGCTCTGTGACCAAGGAGACGGGGCTGCTGGGAGCAGGACCTGTGCCTGAGGCAAAGTGGAAGTTTGCCTGGGGGTGGGGCTTGTGTCCAAGGGGCGGAGCCTTCCGTGGGCACCACCTTGTCTGAAGGGGAAGGCCTATTTGTGAGGGTCGGGCTTTCTCTGAGATCTCTCCTAGAGATAGTTGCAGGGCTGCAGGGCTGGTCTCAGGCTGCAGGGTTGGTGGTGTCTGGGTGCCAACTTGGGCTCTCTGGTGAGGGTGGGAGTCTTTCCCCAGCGCCCCCACAGCCCCTTCCCCATCTCCAGACCAGCTGTGGACAGCCCCCGAGCTGCTTAGGGACCCGGCCCTGGAGCGCCGGGGGACGCTGGCCGGCGACGTCTTTAGCCTGGGCATCATCATGCAGGAAGTGGTATGCCGAAGTGCGCCTTACGCCATGTTGGAGCTGACTCCCGAGGGTAAGGCTGCCCCAGGCATGGAGTTTGGCAGACGGGCACCCTGCAGCTAGGACAGAGCCAGCCTCACTCTTTTCTCTAAAGCAAAGTCCAGTGATGAAACTTAATTATGTGGAGGCCCACTTAAAGCTGGCGTCTGTGGGTCAGGGTGTGGAAAGCCATGCATGGCCAGGGTGCAGAGGGTGGTTGTTAGGTCCCAGACCACAGCATCTTCCTCCGTCTTGATCTTGGACCCAACCTGCTCCCACACTGACAGAGCAGGCTCCTCTCTGGTTCTCAGGGATCCCTAGGAGGAGCAGAGTGGGAAGTGGGTGAAAGGGTAGTCCAATCTGGTTCCAATCTGCATCCCTTCTCCACAGGACTCTGAGTAAGCTACTTGAGCACCTATCCCTCACTTTCCTTTTTTTCTGAGCCAGAGTCTTACACTGTCACCCAGGCTGGAGTGCAATGGCACAATCTTGGCTCACTGCAGCCTCAGCCTCCCGGGTTCAAGCAATTCTCCTGCCTCAGCCTCCCAAGTAGCTGGGATTACAGGTGCCCACCACCACACTTGGCTAATTTTTGGTATTTTTAGTAGGGATGGGGCTTCACTATGTTGGCCAGGCTGATCTGGAACTCCTGACCTCATGATCCACCCACCTCAGCCTCCCAAAGTGCTGGGATTACAAGCGTGAGCCACCTTGCCCGGCCTATCCCTCACTTTTCTTACATACAATAAATGTTAGTTTCTTTGCCTGTGTCAGCTTTTACTGACCCCAGAGTTCGGGATGCTGCTGTCCCACCTAGCAACCCCCTTCCACACTATACTCTCCCTCCGCACACACACACACAGCTCTGATGCAGAGAACTCCCTGCCAGGCACCTCACCCCCCACATCTTGGTCTTCAACAGTCAGGCCAGGGTCAGAGGCAGCTTGTGCTCTGGGGAACCCCACTCACTGTCCTTTCATGCCTCCAGAAGTGGTGCAGAGGGTACGGAGCCCCCCTCCACTGTGTCGGCCCTTGGTGTCCATGGACCAGGCACCCGTCGAGTGCATCCACCTGATGAAGCAGTGCTGGGCGGAGCAGCCGGAACTTCGGCCGTCCATGGACCTCACCTTCGACCTGGTCAGGGGCTGGGAGTGGGCGAAGACTGGGCTGGCCCCTGGGATCCCAGATTCTTGCCAGCAACCTGGGACAGCTGCAGGCGGGCAGGCTGGCAGGACCTCTGGCCTTCCAGCCTACCTCCTAAGGGGTAGCCTGAGGGCTCAGGATTTGGTGGGGCAGAATTAGAATTGGGGCTGTGGAGGCCTTCGGAGTAGGAGATAGAGTTCTGTCTGGGTGGGAGAAATATTCAATTCAATTCAAATAACATTGATTGAGAACCAAGTATGTGCTTGGCCTGCTGTGACAGAAAGACCCTTGGCCTGAGAGTCCAATGATTGGGCTGGTTCCAGTGCCCTGTCAATTACTAGCTGAGAACAACTGACCTCTGGAACCCTCATTTCCCACTTGCCCTCTAATCATGTCTGAAAACACAGTGCACAGCACCCCAGGGGTGCTTGACAAATAGTAGATGAATGGTGGTCAGGAATGAACAGCCTGTGAGAGGGCCCATGAAGGGGAGCATGGCAGCCCAGGTCTTCAGCAGTTTCATCAGCCTCCTTCTACTGCTAGTTCAAGAACATCAACAAGGGCCGGAAAACGAACATCATTGACTCCATGCTTCGGATGCTGGAGCAGTACTCCAGTAACCTGGAGGACTTGATCCGGGAGCGAACAGAGGAGCTGGAGCTGGAAAAGCAGAAGACAGACCGGCTGCTGACCCAGATGTTGCCTCCGTGGGTGCCAGTGGGGAAGGGGTGGGCCGGGAGGGCAGCTGGAGCCCAGCCAGGCAGAGTGGGCCCCAGGCGACCTCACTGCCTGCCATCCCTAGGTCTGTGGCTGAGGCCTTGAAGACGGGGACACCAGTGGAGCCTGAGTACTTTGAGCAAGTGACACTGTACTTCAGTGACATTGTGGGTTTCACCACCATCTCTGCCATGAGTGAGCCCATTGAGGTAGTGGACCTGCTCAACGACCTCTACACGCTGTTTGATGCCATCATTGGTTCCCACGATGTCTACAAGGTGGAGTGTGTAGGGGACAAGCGCTCCTGACCTTCACCAGCCTCCAGCCCAGCCCTTCCTGCTCAGCCCCTAGCCTACCTGCCCAATCAGTCTTCTTTCCCAGACCTCCTGTGCCTTATTTATTCCTCCAGTCCCCAGCTCAGTCGCACGGCTAGCAACCTGGCTCTGCACTAACCCCAGGTGGGCCCCGTGACAAGAGGCAATCGCTTCGTGTACTGGGGGAGGAATGCTCAAAACGGAATTCGCACAATTCCTTCCCCCAGGTGGAGACAATAGGGGACGCCTATATGGTGGCCTCGGGGCTGCCTCAGCGGAACGGGCAGCGGCACGCGGCAGAGATCGCCAACATGTCGCTGGACATCCTCAGCGCCGTGGGCACTTTCCGCATGCGCCATATGCCTGAGGTGCCCGTGCGCATCCGCATTGGCCTGCACTCGGGTAACTCCCGGTCCTCCCGGGCTCCAGCCCGTCTCCCTCTTTAGGACCTGGCTACGGATTTCCTGTAGAGGAAGCAATTCACAGGGCTTATTTGGGTAGCTGGTGGAGATCATGGGTGCGAAGATCCCCGCCGACCCCTAGCATTTCCACAGGTCCATGCGTGGCGGGCGTGGTGGGCCTCACCATGCCGCGGTACTGCCTGTTTGGGGACACGGTCAACACCGCCTCGCGCATGGAGTCCACCGGGCTGCGTGAGTGTGACAGGGACAGGAGGGGGAAGTGGGAGGGAGATACGGGAGGTGAGTCCCAAACTCACGGCGTCCCCCACCGCTACAGCTTACCGCATCCACGTGAACTTGAGCACTGTGGGGATTCTCCGAGCTCTGGACTCTGGCTACCAAGTGGAGCTGCGAGGCCGCACGGAGCTGAAGGTGAAGCACGGCCCCGCCCCCTCCCGGAGGCCCCGCCCACACAACCCCCGCCTTCTTCCAGAGGCCCCGCCCTGCCTAAGGCCCCGCCCATCCCGGACCGTGGCTGCGACCTCAGCTCACCCTTCCTCACCAGGTCTCCTAGTTCCATCCAGACCTCGAGATCCCCCACCCCTCAACGCAGCCCACCGAAGTCCCTCACTCTCTCATGTCTCCCCAGGGCAAGGGCGCCGAGGACACTTTCTGGCTAGTGGGCAGACGCGGCTTCAACAAGCCCATCCCCAAACCGCCTGACCTGCAACCGGGGTGAGGGGCTGGCCTCCGCGGCGGGGCGAGGGAGGAGGGACCCCTTCCTCCCGCTTTGTGTCTGACTCCCCGCACGCGAGGCAGCGATGACCTGGGCCCTGCCCTCCCACCTCCATTCCCCTTCCCTGAGGCCACCGCCCCCTCCTCGCAGGGCCAGCAACCATGGCATCAGCCTGCAGGAGATCCCACCCGAGCGGCGACGGAAGCTGGAGAAGGCGCGGCCTGGCCAGTTCTCTTGAGAAGTAAGGCCCGGCCCCGGACAGGTGCTGCCCGCCTCGGCCCCCACCCCAGCCGGCGCGTCCTCTCTGCTGCCTGCAGAACGTCCCACCCGAGCCAGGTGTCCCGATCCCTTTCTGACTTAGCCCGGGCTGGTTCCTAAACCCAGGAGCTTCCCCTGGGAGGAAAGCACCCGCTGGAGGAATTTTGGCTCAGTAGGTCTGGAGTGGTCTGGGAATCCAGGCTTGGAAAACCCTATAACCAAGGCCTTCTGTGACCCCTCCCCTGGCCCTATCGCATCCCCAGCGCATAAACCTGGCGTCCCCAGAAACCTCACAGGCTGTGCACTGCACGAGAGACAACTCTGGGGGGCAGCAGTCACCAGACGACAATGTGAAAGCAGAAGCCCTGCCCACTCCCCTCCTGCAAGAAACTCTGACCCTTGACCAGCTCCTTCCTAGGTGAACCCCCATGACCCCTTTCCTCGATCTTCCTCTGAGATACCTCTCTTTTCTTCAGGATTGTTCTGGAAGGTCCTTTTCCTGAAAGTTGCTGCTATAGGTGACCAGAAGTCTGGCTAATGCTGGTGGACTCTGCCCAGCTCTGCCTCAAAGGATTTTGGGCCTTTACAAGACCTGGTTGCAAGCCAGCCATGTGACCTTGGGAAAGTCTCACGCACTCTCTGCTGTGATCCCCTCAGTGGCGAAATGAGGGGTGACCTAAGTGGTTTCCATGGCCCCTGTGCACCTGACAGCTGGATGGCTTGTGGCCCTCAGCCCCAGGAACCCTGAATCCATCAGGGATGTCAGGGGCAGGGATTTTTCGCTTCCCAGTGTCTTTAAAGGACCCAGGAAGGAGGATCTGAGATTGGATGCCCCAGCCCCAGAGGAAGTGGAGTTCTCCTGTTCCACCAGAGAAGGGTTTGTCCCATGGCCTGAGGGGGCAAGGGCCTCTGTTTATCCTCAAGCTTCATTCCTGTTTCCATCTCCCACCAGTCAGAAACTGGCTCCTTCTGTGGGCATAACCAGGTAACTTGCCCAAGTGCAGAGAAAAGCTTGCTTCAAGGCTTTGGGGAAAGGCAAGGAAATTGCACCAAATCTTTACTAACCAGAACACCTGAAGCAGAGTAGCATTCTCTGTTTAACTAGGAGCTACTGAGCAA
>PVKV010041114.1:0-11706 GCA_004027835.1 Alouatta palliata | reverse complement strand
CAATTCTCCTGCCTCAGCCTCCCGAGTAGCTGGGACTACAGGCATGTGCCACCATGCCCAGCTAATTTTTGTATTTTTAGTAGAGACGGGGTTTCACCATGTTGACCAGGATGGTCTCGATCTCTTGACCTCGTGATCCACCCGCCTCGGCCTCCCAAAGTGCTGGGATTACAGGCGTGAGCCACCGCGCCCGGCCAAGGGCTCTTTTTGACTGTGCCTCTGGCCCAGAGCTCCGGGCTGCCCACGGCCACACTGAACTCAACTTGGCTCAACATATGGAGCCGCTCCCCCGCCTCCAGGGGCCTGGACTCACTGAGGTCTCGAAGCTGGGCATGGAGTTGGTCCCCTAGAGGCCCAAAGACCAGACGCAGCTCCTCAAGAGCACAATTGCAGAGGGTGGCCCCGTCCATGTCACACCGTGAGAAGTCAATGGCGCTGGCGTCATACTTGTTCTTCTCCACTTGGTAGCTGATCCAGTCCAGAACCTGCGTCTTCGACCAGAACTGGGGCTGTTCTCCCGACCAGCTGGCCTTCTCTGCAAGAGCCAGGCACGGCAACAGTCTCAGCTCAGGCTGCCCAGCAGACCTCACAGCCCCGTTTCTTTTTTTTGAGGTAGGGCCTCACTCTGTGGCCCAGGGTGGAGTGCAGTGGCGCAATCTCAGCTCACTGCCACCTCCACCTCACAGGCTCAAGCGATTCTCCTGCCTCAGCCTCCCAAGTAGCTGGATTACAGGCGCACGCCATCACGCCCAGCTAATTTTTGTATTTTTAGTAGAGACGGGGTTTCACCATGTTGGCCAGGCTGGTCTCGAACTCCTGACTTCAAATGATCCAATCACCTGGGCCTCCCAAAGTGCTGGGATTATAGGCATGAGCCATCACTCCCAATCCACACAGCCCCATTCCTGGTGCATGCTGGGGACTCCCACCTCAGCCGTCGGAGCTCTCCCAGGAGTAGGGGCAGGAGGTAGCATTCACAACACCTCAGTCCTGGTATCCCACACCTCCCTCTGCCTGTCACAGCCCCACAAACCCCAGCACCTCAATACTAAGTCTCAGCCTCTAGCCCTGGAATTCGCCTAGAGACCCTCCTCCCCACCCATTCTCCCATCGGTCTAACAGGCCCTTAGATGGATCTGTCTCCCCCTCCATGCCCCATCCCACCCCGCTGAGACCCACCTGTACCCTCCAATGACATCTGGGGGTTGCTCAGAGTCAGCACCAAGTCATCGGCCCCAAAGGTGGCAGCGGGGGGAACAGAGGCCAGGGTGGAGTCGTCCGAGCTGTACATAGCACTGAAGTAGTTGCTGAAAATGTTGCTAATCTCACAGGTTGCAGCCATGTGGCTACCTGTGGGTAGGGGGAGAGGGGATGAGGTTGGTGAGCGGACGAGGGTCCTCTCCTTACACTCCCAGCTACTCTGCTCTGCCCAACCCTGGGCAAGAGTAGCCCCAAGGGGCAGGAAGATCAGTAACTCTGCGAACACTCTGTCTTCAAGAAGGGCTCCAAGATCTCAGACCAGGGCAGGACGGCAGGAGTCTGCTGCTGGGCTTCCCTCTTCAGATCTCTGAGGCCCTAGAGACAGACTGGCAGCGTCATGGCCATTCTGCCATGTCAGAGACAATCTCCCTCTGTTCCTCAACCCTCAGGACACCTACGCTCCTGCTCCGAGATCCTAGACTGGAGTGCGCAGGTTCAGAACCGCAAATCCTCTGGACCCCTCCGCAGTTTCCCAAGAGCTGGGCAAGGGAATGACAGGCAGGGAATCCTACCGGAGTGGCGGAGTCCGGCTGTGGCAGGCAGGCCGACAGGCAGGCTTAAGCCGCAGGCGGGAGAGAAATCCAGTTCCGCCAGGTAGCGCTGAGGTGTATGGCCACTGTGCTCCCCTACCCAGCTCTAAATAGAGCCTGGAGGGAGCTCCTCCCTGAACTCAGGCCTTTATAGTGCGTCCCCTGCAGTAACCTGAGCTGGTGGCTCATTGGACGGAGGGGATTTCCTGGCCTTTAGACTGGGCTCCTGGCCCCAGGTGATTTGCATATTCAGTGCCACTTGGCCCGGATCTGAGCAGGCGGTGCTGGGAAATCAGGCCTGGCTGGTTTAATGATTGTCAGAGTCTGTCATCCCGCACCCTCTGGGGTTGGGCACAGGGCACTGGCCTGGGCAGGTGGCGGGAACGTTGCTGGGGAGGGCGTCTGTGCTTTCGGCTGCCCTGTGGCCCAGGAAATTCCTCCCAGGGGCCAGGATAGAGATGGACCAGGCAGTGGGAGGGCAAGTGAGGGAAGAACATGAACCCCTGCCTGACCTGGGTAAGAAAGCTGCTGGCCCCTAAATTCCAGAGGTTCAGTGACAAAGAGGCCTAGTAGGGAGAGGAGTTACTGGGTTTACAGATTGTTCCCAGAACACCCAGGACTCTGGCCAGGAGCTGGGAGGCACTCCAGGCTCAAGGCTGGGCAATACTCATGGATTAATTGGTGGTGGCCAGGCGTGCCAGCCTAGCCTTGGCCCCGGGTCCCCACCAAAGAGCTCTTTCTCCAGCACCCACTCTGTTGGCAAGGTCTTCACTCCTGTCAACTGCCTGGACTCCATGTGAGCATCGGGGTTGCCGCAATCATTCCTGAAGGACCTAGCTTTGCTTGAAAGTTCTTCCCTCAGCACCTTGCTGAAGCTCTCCCTCCTGGAGTTGCCAGAATCCACATGGATAAATTCATCCCTGCTCTCCAGACCTCATCTAATCTCTGGCTCACTTGGCCCAGTTTTCCAGTACCTTCTGCTGCCCTCTAGTGGTCAGAAGCCTGACTACCTGGGTCACGTCATTCAAAGAGGGAACGCAGAGTATTAATGTATTTACCAAGCACATTTCAGCATATTCTCTCATTTAATTCTCACACCGAAAAAGCCCTGTAAGGAATGCATGGTTATTCCCATTCTATAAACAAGAAAGTTGCATCGTGGAGGGTTGAATGGCTTGCCCAGGCCACACAGAGTTGGCAAAGGGGTAAGGCAGAGAGTCACACCCAGGTATCCAAGTGCATTGTACATGAAACCCTCGCTTTTTCCCTGCACGGGACCCAATGTCTTCGGGCTTCAGAGTCTTCCCACCCAGCTCCATGGCCAGAGCCCTTGCCCTCCCTGTGGGCAGAGACCCTCACGTCTGTGGCTGTCTCTATGGACTCAACCCGAAACACAATGGACAGTGTCCTATAGAGGCTCCTTGAGACCCTGAATGGGGTAATACAGGATGGCAGAGGCAGGGGACTTATAACCAGCGTCTGCAATTGTGTGATCTTGGGTGAGACCCTTGGAGTCTGCACTTGTTTTCCTCTCTGTAAAAAATGAAATTGTCTGAATTTAATAATCCATAAGATCTCTTCCAGATCTAGTTTTCTTTTATTTTTGGAGACAGTCTCACTCTTTCACCCAGGCTGGAGTGCAGTGGCGTGATCTCGGCTCACTGCAACCTCTGCCTCCCGGGCATAAGCAATTCTCCTGCCTCAGCCTTCCGAGTAGTTGGGACTACAGGCCTGTGCCACCATGCCTGGCTAATTTCAGATCTAGTTTTTCGTATATCTAAAATGTAGGATCCAGTGGCTCACGCCTGTAATTCCAGCACTTTGGGAGGCCGAGGTGGGCGGATCACGAGATCAGGAATTGAGGCCATCCTGGACAACATGGTGAAACCCCATCTCTACTAAAAATACAAAAATTAGCTGGGCGTGGCGGTGCGTTACTGTAATCCCAGCTACTCTGGAGGCTGAGGCAGGAGAATCACTTTTACCCAGAAGACAGTGGCTGCAGTTAGCCGAGATTGTGCCACTGAACTCCAGCCCAGCAACGGAGTCAGACTCCGTCTCAAAAAAAAAAAAAAAAAAAAAGTAGGATCTGCGTGACCCACCTCCATTAATGCCACAACTTGGGGAGTTCCTGACCACCCTCAGCCAGGGTGGGTGAAATGGTTACTCAAACAAAAGGTGACTCCACCTCCAGAGATACTGCTTTCGTTAACTCTATAGCCTGAGGACTAAGAAAGTCATGGCCAGAGAATCTGCTTCTTGCCTTCCTCCTCTCTGAAGCTCCTGGGCGCCTAGGAGAGAGTTAAAGTCCAGGATCCCCCCCGCATCCCCGGGCCAGTGCAGGCAGGAGAGCCTGGGGCTCAATAGGATTTTCCCCAGCCCTTCAGGCGGCCTCTCCCAGGGAGCCAGAGGCAGACACATCCTCCACCCAGTCCCTCCCCCAGAAATGTGGAAGAACCGGCTTCTAGCCCCAGGGCTGCTCACGTGCTCCCTGCCCTGAAGAGCACCTGGCTGGGGCTCCCGGGGATGGCGGGGTGAAGAGGATGTACGAGAAAAATGGGAGGGCTGTCAGCTCCCTTGCCTTGTTGGGGTTTCCTCACAGGTAACACGGAGTTGAGATAAGGAATCCCTACGGGCTAGCACATTGAGATAAGTGGGAAATACTTGGATTTGAGGTCAGTGCCTTGGAGGAATGGGATGCGGGTGGGGACAAGGTTCCAGGATAGTGGTCTAGGGAGCTATGGAGCAGGACGCCAGGGCCTTCCCCCGGTATTCTGTGGTGGCAGGAACAGCCCAATGGCCTCCCCTCTCCCTACGGAGCTTGCGCACACAGCAGCACAGCCTCATCTTTGGGATGGAAGGATGTCCTATAAAAGGACAGGCACATCCAGTAGGCCTGTCAGGTACCAAAGTGGCGAATGAGGCAGGCTACACAGCTGAGGATACCCATGCTAAGAAATGGGAGGCCCCACAAAGTTAGTGGAGTCACAACACAGCTGTACAAGGGCTTCCAACCTTGGCTTCCGATGACCCTTCTTGACTACTGGGCCTATTGGTGCCATAGGTTTTTGTAGAGCAAAGAAACATAGCTACTGATAAGCTAGGTAACAGGTGGGGGAGAGGGGGAGGCAAGTGGATGGCCCTAAAATAGCCCTTGCCAGTAACACACTGCCAGGAATGGTCCTGAAAGAGCCACAGAAGCAGTTTGCTATCAAAATGCCAGTGCCTGGAGTACATCTTCGAATCCCGGGCCTCCAGATCCGTCTCCTGTGACCCACGTCACCCTCTCTGAGGGCGGGGCTGAGTGTGCCATGGGGCAGAGGCTTCTCCAGTCTACCACTTGGTCACCACTAATGCCTTGCTCTTGCTGAGTAAAAGCAAATCGACGGTTCCCAATGCTTGTGCAGCGGAGGAAGCCTGTTTGATAACCTAAAGCCAAGGACGGAGCAGAGCTGCGAACAGGCTGGTTCGGGGGTGCCTTGTATTGAAGAAAGGTAATTGAAACACACTAAATATTTCTTCCAACCCTCCCCTCATCCCACTCCCAAACCCAAATTGCTAACTGCTTAGGTCCCAATGTTGAGGCCAGGAAATCAGAATTTAGTGCTAAGTTCTAAAAGACTTGACTGATTACCACACCATTCATAGTCATCTAGGACCAACGACAGGTGAGGCCCAGTGAAACCCTGGGGATGGAGAGAAAGGTAGAGAAAGAGTCCTAAAACACTTCTTTTATTTTTGAAATAGGGTCTCACTCTGTCACTCAGGCTGGAGTTCAGTGGCACAATCAAGACTCACTGCAAACTTGACCTCTTGGGCTCAAGTGATCCTCCTGCCTCAGCCTCCTGAGTAGCTGAAACCACAGGCATGCACCACCACGCCCAGCTTTTTTTTTTTTTGAGATGAAGAAGTCTTCCTCTGTCACCCAGACTAGAGTGCAGTGGCACGATCTCAGCTTACTGCAACCTCCACCTTCTGGGTTCAAGAGATTCTCCTGCCTCAGCCTCCCAAGTAGCTGGGACTACAGGTGTGCACCACCTCGCCCGGCTAATTTTTTATTTTTCAGTAGAGACGAGGTTTCACCATGTTGGCCAGGCTGGTCTCGAACTTCTGACCTCAAGTGATCTGCCTGGCTCGGTCTCCTAAAGTGTTGGGATTACAGGTGTGAGCCACTATGCCTGGCCTTTTTTTTTTTCCTGTAGAGCTGAGGTCTTGCTATGTTGGCCAGGCTGGTCTCAAAACTCCTGGGCTCAAGAGATCCTCTCACCTTGACCTCCCAAAGTGCTGGGATTACAGGCATCAGCCACTGCGCCTGTGTAGGGTCCAGCCCTACAGGGTTCTGTGAGCCCCTCCCGGCTGGTGCAGAGACAAGACGTTGCAGAAATAAAAGACACAAGACACATGGAAAAGAGAATTTGGGCCCAGAGGTCCACTGCTACCCAAATTGCAGGAGACCAGCAGTGGCCCCGAACAGCGGGTCGGGACGGGACGGGGCGGGGGGGGGGGGGGGGGGGGGGGGGGGGGGGGGGGGGGGGGGGGGGGGGGGGGGGGGGGGGGGGACGGGAGGGGATGGGACGCTCTCGCTTTTATTGAGTTGCAAATCTCGGGGCAGGGTGGGTAGGGCGTGGTCTTGGTCAGAGACTGGGGGCAGGGTAGATAGGGTGTGGCAGTGATAGGGTCAAGTACATCAAGTGTCATTCAGGTAGGGGCTCGGCTATTTCTGGCACCCGAAGTGAGGTAAGGAGCATAATGCATCAGTACTTTTTCCAAACTTAACAAGAAAGAACTACAACATTACGATTTATATTACTATTACTGATTATCTTTTCTTTTCTTTTTTTTTTTTTTTTGAGGCAGAGTCTCACTTCGTCACCAGGCGCCAGGCTGGAGTGCAGTGGCACGACCTCGGCTCACTGCAACCTCCGCCGCCCAGGTTCAAGCAATTCTCCTGCCTCAGCCTCCCGAGCAGCTGGGACTACAGGCGCACGCCACCACGCCCAGCTAAGTTTTTTTTGTATTTTTAGTAGAGATGGGGTTTCACCATGTTGACCAGGATGGTCTCGATCTCTTGACTTCGTGATCCACCTGCCTCGGCCTCCCAAAGTGCTGGGATTACAGGCGTGAGCCACCGCGTCCAGCCTGATTATCTTTTCTAAGAAAAAAGGAACCAAGTGCAGAAGCAGAACGTAAGAGCACACCTGGAACATGACCACTGAAGCACAGCATCCATAGAGACAGTTAAGCCCCCAGTGTCTGTGGGCTTCTCTGACAGCCGTCAGGCCTACGGCAAGAGCTTGGAGAAGTGGAGTTTTCTCCTAACTCCTCTGGGGTAGGAGACGTCTCAGCTATTTTGGACGTCTCCTTCCCTAGCTGGCTAAACAGCGGGCACTTTCCCAGCGCTGGCGCTTCTGCCGCACAGCCAAGGTGCCCTCCAGCAGCCCTGATGTGGGTGTGACAGAGGGCTTAGAGCATCTTGCCTTAGTGTCATTCATTTCACAATGTCACCCCAGGTTCACCTTCTGACCTGAGAGGCATTAGTAAAAGAATTAAGATCACCTATGAATAACTAATAACTACTATGCTTGTATTTTTAGTTACTTTCTTTATTATTTATACGGAAATAGGCGAAGGCTTTTTCCTCCTGCCTTGGCACTTATGGGATCTCCCCCCTACATGCCTGGCCCGTTTTTTTTTTTTCAGTGATGGAAAATAGGAATGCTGCTGCAGACAGAGAATTCAGCTGCTTCACAGAGAACTGAAATGCTATTCCTTTTTCATTTTCCTGCACCAGCTGTGCCATTTTGCCATATATTTTTTTCCTATGCATGTGTGGGACACCCACCTCCTTCACCCTGGCTGTTCCCTGAGGACAGGGAAACACTGTCATTCTCTGGGCCTCCCCCAGTGACCTTTCCTGAACAAACACAGTGAGGACTCCCGGTGAAAGAAATTTAATAGTCACTCAATCCGTAACTCTTACTTTTTGCTTGAAAAGTTTATTAAAATAAGGATGAAACCTGAAAAAAGAGCGATGAGAACGCCAGCCCTTTGCATAAAATCAGCAAGAAAAAGGAAACGGAGAGAGACAGGAAAGAAAGGAAGGGAAGAAGGGAGGAAGGGAAGAAGGAAGGGAGGGAGTGAGTGAGGGAGGGAGGGGAGGGGAGATCAGTCCTCTTCACTTCTCCCTGGAGACTTAGAAGGGGAGGAGAAGACCCCCTGCCCTCAGTGCCTGCAGCCTGTGGTGGGGAAAGCTGTGGGCAGGCTCTCTGTCTCAGGGCTCAGTGGCCTAGAGAAGTAAGTTCCCACCAGAGCAGAGGCCCAAGAGTCACAGATACCTAAGCCTAGAGAACAGATTATCCCAAAGGGATATAAACTCCAGAACGTTGATCACAGAACTGGCATTTGGGAACAATTATTCTGGAAGCCTAGAGAGCCTGAAGAGGCAGGGCCACATACATGAGCCTCTAACTGCCCTTGGGTGCCACAATCTGCTGGACATAGTTGACAACATTGCTGTGGAGCTGGGAGGCGGTGGATGCGAAGGTCTCCTTGGCGAGGGTCTGGGCCACCTCACCGCCACCCATCATGGCGTGGTACAGCGGAAGAGTGTACTTCTGCTTCCCCTGCAAGAAACACACGTGCCTAAGCAGCTTGCCGGTGGGTGTGTCCAGCCCTCCTGCCCCCAGCCCCAGTCTAACAGCAGCCATGGCTAGGTGCTAAAAGGGATGTGGGTATCACAGCTGGAATGAGGAGTTTTCCATCAGAAGTGCTCTAATTCAGGCATCTTCTTGGGGGCCAAAGATCCATGGAGACGGATCTCAGTATGCATCCCAATCCATGCGAACATGGGGATGTCTATACTCAACAAAACGAATGAGGTGGATTGACACAATGGGACTCCAGACTTTTGGAAAGGCGTAGGTGGTAAGCCACCAAGTGACCAGCAGGTATCAATGGCTGCAGCACATAAAGCTCACGGTTGCAGATGGTCCAACTGCAGTCACACAAAGGAAAACCCACAGGTCACATTCACACAAACGTAAGTCAGTGACATCATAAGTTCCTAAAATCTGGAGCCTTGAGGAAGCCCTCCGAGGGCTCAGAATATCCCCAAACAGGCACGCAAGCCTGACTCCATGCAGATCAGGGAATCTGAGCATTGCTTCTTATCTAGCCCAGCCCCCTCCCTGCTCCAGTATCTGATGACATTCAGTTCATCCTGAGAGCCCTGGGCCCTTCCCCAACAGGGCAACTTTCTCATGGTGATGGAGGGTCTGGTTGGGGTCCCAACCATGCCCAAGTCACAGGGCAGAGGGGACCTACCCTCCCAGGCTTCGCTCCTCTTGCTCATCCCCTGGCCCCTTTCCCTCTTGAGTTTCCCACATGATGCCGTCACCCTCCTTCCCACGTGTGGGTTGCCTCTGAACAGCTTTTTCCCTGGGGTCTCACCAGCTAAACTGCAAAAAGCTCTGCAAGCCTGCAGGCCTCCTCTTGTCCCTAGGGCAATGCCTCCAAAGCCACACTAGTAAAGAGGCTGAGGGGTAGGGTCCTCGGGTCACTGCCCCTCCCTCGATGCCTCAGATGAGTCCTCGATGAGTGCTACCCGTGTGACTACTGCACGCATGGCTGAGTGGGTCCCGGTGTGCTCGTGGGAGCAGCTAGGCAGGGGCCACCCACCTGGTCCTGCAGGAACTCCTTCACTTTCCAGAAATCTTCCTGGTGGTCGTTCTTAAGGACGATTTGGCCCCATCGTAGCCGCAGCTCTGCATTCTGGGCATTTGAGATATTTGGGTATGTCTCTCCAAGTTTTTTCACATTCCCTGAAGAAGAGAAAGACATGGTTTGTGGCTGGGCACGGTGGCTCATGCCTGTAACCCCAGCACTTTGGGAGCACTTGAGGTCAGGAGTGTGAGACCAGCCTGGCCAACATGGCGAAACCCCGTCTCTACTAAAAATACCAAAAAAAAAAAAAAAAAAAAATTGGCCGAGTGTAGTGGCGCATGCCTGTAATCCCAGCTACTTGGAGGCTGAGGTGCTAGAATCAAGAATCGCTGGAACTCAGAAGGCAGACGTTGCAGTGAGCCAGTAGCATCACTGCACTCCAGCCTGGTCGACAGAGCGAGGTTAAAGCAGACATATTTCCCCAAAATATCCCGTCCCACTGTTCCTCCCACCACTCACCTGCTAAAAGTCATCTTGGCTCTAACTTTTTTCACCCCCTGGTGAATATTATTTTAACTGAGCAGCCACAAAGCATTAGTGATTGAGAGCTTTGGATGACTGGGTTCTGTGTGACCTGTTTGTACCTCAAGTTCATTTTCTGTTACCTGGCCATTAACATGACAGCACCTACTTCCCAGAGGAGTTGTGAGAATTAAATGACTTAATAGACACGAAGGGCTTACAAGAGTCGCCTGCAGAAGCTTCAGACTTGAGGAATGCCAGGCTTTACTACTTTGCCCTTGTGGTGCTTGTAAGTAGAACCTATAACCTCCAGATGGCACATTCTTTGTGGAGTTCCAGCCTCCCTATTGTATATGGCAGTCCCCTAGGGGCAAGCATCATTACATTTTGTCTTTTGTTTTTGTTTTTTTTTGAGACGGAGTCTCACTCTGTCACCCAGGCTGGAGTGCAGCGGAGTGATCTTGGCTCACTGCAATCTCTGCCTCCCAGATTCAAGCGATTCTCCTGCCTCAGCCTCCCGAGTAGCAGGGACTACAGACGTGCACCACCACACCCAGCTAATTTCTGTATTTTTAGTAGAGATGGGGTTTCATCATGTTGGCCAGGCTGGTCTTGAACTTCTGACCTCATGATCTGCCTGCCTCGGACTCCCAAAGTGCTGGGATTACAGGCATGAGCCACTGTGCCCAGCCAGGACACTACTTTTTATAAGTCTCCCTCTAGCTCCTCACATAAAGGTCTGCACACAAGAAGTCTTGGTTCACCATTTTTTCTTACCAGGAGGGAGAGGGGATTTCTGCAGGATCTTATCCAGGAAGTAGACCAGCTGGTAGGTCTTCCAGGGAGAGATGGCCACGGCTTCAATAGCCTTCATGTCCAGCTCCTCCGCTGCCCACAGCTGGGCTAGCTCTTCAGCAGGCTTCATGAGTGAGTCCCCGGGAGACAGATCAGGGAGGTAAGGGGGCCAGCCAGGGGTATTCAGCCATCGATCAAACTCAAAACCTGTTTGGTAGAAGGAGAGAAGATACTATTAGAATTCTCCGGCCAGGTTACGGTCAACTGGTTCAGGCAACTCCCAGAGGCCTCAAGTTTCTCCTCTCTCCATCCCAAACTCTTTCCCCAGCATTTAACATTACTTTCCCATATAACCACTTGTTCCCACAGGGTCCTAGTTATAACGATACCTAGAGATGGTGCCATTTCTGCCGTGAAAGTGTTTTTTACTCCAAATTAGCGCTGTGTTGTCAGAGCCAAGTTGATGGATGCTATATTCAAGTGCACGTTCTCTTTTTTTTTTTGAGACAGTCTTGCTTTGTCGCCAGGCATCAGGCTAGATTGCAGTGGTGGGATCTCGGTTCACCGCAACCTCTGCCTCCTGGGTTCAAGCAATTCTCCTGCTTCAGCCTCCTGAGTAGCTGGGAGTACAGGCACGTGCCACCACACCCAGCTAACTTTTGTATTTTTAGTAGAGACAGGGTTTCACCATGTTGGCCAGGATGGTCTCTATCTCTTGACCTTGTGATCTGCCCACCTCGGCCTCCCAAAGTGCTGGGATGACATTTTTTTAAAAAATACGATTATTATTATTATTATTTTTTTTTTTTGAGACGGAGTTTCGCTCTTGTTACCCAGGTTAGAGTGCAATGGCGCGATCTCGGCTCACCGCAACCTCCGCCTCCTGGGTTCCAGCAATTCTCCTGCCTCAGCCTCCCGAGTAGCTGGGACTACAGGC
>PVKV010041113.1:0-11711 GCA_004027835.1 Alouatta palliata | reverse complement strand
GGCTCACCGCAACCTCCGCCTCCTGGGTTCAAGCAATTCTCCTGCCTCAGCCTCCCGAGTAGCTGGGACTACAGGCATGTGCCACCATGCCCAGCTAATTTTTGTATTTTTAGTAGAGACGGGGTTTCACCATGTTGACCAGGATGGTCTCGATCTCTTGACCTCGTGATCCACCCGCCTCGGCCTCCCAAAGTGCTGGAATTACAGGCGTGAGCCACCGCGCCCGGCCCATTCAAAGTGTTTTTCATTGTCTGTAGTGTTCAGAGGTTCAACTATGATGTGCAATTTTTTGAGTGTATCCTATTTGATGTTCCCTGGTGCTTGCCCAGCTTTTTAATCTATAGGATTATGCCTTTCCCTAACTTTGGGGAATTTTCAACTATTATTTCTTCAAATATTTTTTCACTGCCAGTCTTGTCTTTTTTAGGGACTTCAATAACATGAATGGCAGATGTTTTTTTACACTCCCGTAGGTCCTTCAGGCTTTCATCTTCTTTCTTCTTCCAGTCTATTTTCTCTGTTGTTAATATGAATTAATTTCTATTGACTGTCCATGGTCCTCACTGATTGTTTCCTTTGTCGTGCCTAATCTGTTGAGTTTCTCCAGTGATTTTTCATCTTGGTTTTGTATTTTCCAATTGTTTAATTTCCATTTGGTTCTTTTATACACCTTCTATTTCTTTGCTTAGTTTTTATTGCCAAAGAAAGACTCTTAGAGAATAGACGTCTATATTCCAAAGTCATGGTTCTCTGGTGGTCTGTCTTGACATTTGAATAGAAATGTTAAACTCTCCAGGGGAATAGAAAGCCTGCAGTCTTCTCAGTTGTGCTACACAAAGATTTCTGTGAACAGCTCTTACCGCTGAGGGTGATCTGCAGGTTGTTGAGAGTCATGTTGTCCATGGAACGTTTGTAAAATTCCCTGGCTCTCTAAGCCTTGTTGTATCCTCAGGAAGGAGTCACTTCTCTTCCGGGATCCCTCTTGCCTTTTGTTATTGGACACATTTTCCCACTTCCTGCCCAATTGTTTCTAGCTCGTCTGTCATACTTCCTCACTTAGTCTTCAACTTGTCTGTAACAACTAGATTTTTCCCCGTTAATCTGTACCTGTGTGCAAGCCTCTGTCCTCACCCCCACACTGTTTCCACCTTGCTTGCCCGTCAGTCTCCCCATTTCTTCTGTGTCCCGCAGATGCAGACTTAGTTGTTCTGCACACTACCTGTTCCCTCCCATTCTCGTTTCTTTCACTCCATGGGCAGCTACGGAAGAGCTTCCATCGTTTGTCCTTCTGCTGCCTTACTTGTACTGCTGACCACCCCTCTGACCTGAAGATTCTTTCCTGGCCTCTGCAAGTTGCTGTCTTTCTCCTCCAGAGAGTCTGTATCTTCCTTCCAACCCTTTTTTTTTTTTTTTTAAGATGAGGTTTCACCATGATGGCCAGGCTGGTCTTGAACTCCTGACCTCAGGTGATCCACCCAGCTCAGCCTCCCAAAATGCTAGGATTACAGGCGTGAGCCATCACGCCCAGCCCTTCCTTCCAACTCTTCAACGTTTTTGTTTCCCAGAATCCATCATTGGTTGTTGCTTTTTCACTTGCTGTAAGCTCTGTGAATGAGATGGTTCCTGCTGAAGACACTTTACATCAATAATCTACTGTATTTCCCCAAATCCATGTCTCCAGACCAGATGTTTCTCATGTCTGTGACCCACTGGCCATGTTTCTACACTTTCTCTGTATTTGCAAACACTGAGCCTGTATGCATGTGCCATGTGGCCCTGGCCCTGGCTGTGGGGATGCCCCATAATTATCATAAGAGCATGCAAATGTAGTGTTACTGTGTATCAGACATTGTTGTGAAGGTTTTACACGCATCAGCTCTTTTAACATTTACAACATCTCTGTGTGATAGGTAATGCTGTTTCCTCCATTATACAGATCAGAATATAGATAGACTCAGGTTAAGAATTTTCCCAAGGTACAAGAAAGAGTTGGCAAGGTAATGAAAAAAGAAAAAAAAAGAATTTTCCCAAGGTTACACAATTACGAAGTTTGGGTTTAGGAACTGGAGGCCACAGACTGGCTTCAGAATTCATGTCTTTAACCACTTTATTGCTTCTCGTAGGATGGGATTTTGTTTTCTGGTCATCATTTTTACTGAAGTTGATTCAGCAGTGCTGTCATCTACTGTCTTCATTTGACAATACATCTTGGCTATTTCTTCAACTTGAGGAAGGTAAACCAAACCCACTCTTTAATGGATGCATATATGTTGTAACTTGGTATAAAATACAGTGTCTGGGTTTGAGGAAAGGGCAGTGGGAAAGAGAAGTAGAGAAGCGGTAAGACATGCATTTGGTTTTCGGAGTGTTTGAAGTGCCTGAAGAAGATCAGGCTGAATTTCCCGCACTTGAACTTTGCTGCCCAAGCCAAACACACTGCGACCATCTCTTCTCACCTCTTCCCCACATCCAGTCACAGCCTCGTTCTGTTCATTCCACCTTTTTGTAATAGACCCTCCGTATATGTGTGTGTTTTGGTAAATAGCCACACACAGCAAAGTATTTTGTTGCAAGTTTGTTGTGGTGGTGATGGTGGTGGTTTGAGATGGAGTCTCACACTCTGCCACCCAGACTGAAGCGCAGTGTTGCAATCTCAGTTCACTGCAACCTCCACCCCCCTCCCCCAAGTTGAAGCAATTCCCCCGCCTCAGCCTCTCAAGTAGCTGGGATTACAAGCATGCGCCACCGTGCCCGGCTGATGTTTGTATTTTTTTGTAGAGACAGGGTTTCGCCATGTTGGCCAGGCTGGTCTCGCACTCCTGACCTCAGGTGATCCACCTGCCTCGGCCTCCCAAAGTGCTGGCATTACAGGCATGAGCTACTGCACCTGGTCTTTATTGCAATTTTTGGTTCTCTCACAGAATGTTTGCCACGAAGCTGTGCATATAGGTGGCACTGTATATGGCATTCCTTGAGCTCAAAGAGAATCTACCTGGGCTTTTTTGGATGGATATGCTGATTTTAGAAATTGTTATGAATGACTGTCTTGAGGTCCTCAAGAACACCCCCAGGCTTGACAGTTTGCTGAGAAGACTCAGGACTCGGCATTCTGTCATACTCAACAGCTAAGATTTACTACAGTGAAAGAATACAAAGCAAATTGTAAGGGAAAAGGCTGAAATTCAGAGAAAACCAGGCACAGTCTTTTGAGTCTTGTTTCAGTGAAGTCACACAGGATGTGCCTTATTTAATAGCACCAAAAAACAGGGCACTGAGCTACTGCTGTTTTTGGGTGGGTGGAGCAGTAGTAAACCTCCCAAAATCTAAGGTTCCACACTCCGGCAAGGGTGAACCTTGCAAACTCAAAGGATAGCAGCCTCCCATCTGCTGTTTTAACTTTTCTACAGTGACTTAAATGGTACTAAAATACTGTATAAGTCAAATTTCTGTTAACATTAAGCAAATAATTTTTTTTCAGCAAAAAAATAATGGTCATGACTTTGTGGTGACAGCTTATATAACGATTGTAATAAATCCAGACCAGGTGAGGTGGCTCATGCTTGTAATCCCAGCACTTTGGAGGCCAAGGCAGGTGAATCATCTGAGATCAGGAGTTTGAGCCCAGCCTGGCCAACACGGTGAAACCCCATATCTACAAAAATACAAAAATGAGCCAGGCATGGTGGTACATGCCTGTAGTCCCAGGAACTTGGGTGGCTGAGGCAGTAGAATCACTTGAACCCGGGAGGCAGAGGTTACAGTGAGCCGAGATCGTGCCACTGCACTCCAGCCTGGGTGACAAAGTGAGACTCTCAAAAAAAAAAAAAAAAAATTCTCCTTTCCTCAGTTTTGTTAAGAAGTGAGACTCTGTCTCAAAAAAAAAAAAAAAAAATCTCCTTTCCTCAGTTTTGAGAGGAGAAAGAAAATCCTAAGTTACAGTGAAACTTATGAACAACCTAGCCTAGAGGTTGAATTTAGCTATGACAAGGTACAGAGAAAGTCTTAAGAAAGGACCTAGTCTGCTGTGTGTGTGTGGACCACTTCAGGCTATGTATCTGTGCACACACATACATGTGTATGAATGCATATATATGGCTACAGGTGCGATGATTTGCAGGTACTCTCTCTGTTCACCTTTGTAAAGATGTTACTGCCAGATCAATGTGTATAGTGTATATGTATACAATTTGTCATCCTATTGTTGCTGCTTTTAAAACTAGTTCATGGCTTCAATGGGGAGAGATTTAAATCATATGGGTTTATAATAGTTTCTGCATTATTAAATGCAGATGACTTGGGATTAAAGAGTATGTTATTGGAATCATGGATGTCTGAGTTTTGCTTCAGAGGAGTAGAACAGCTGACTCAAGCCAAGAGGTTCTCTGCAGAGGCGGGATGCTGGAGACCTGTGAGAATCTGGCTTGTGGGAATTGCACAGCATACCTTCTTATCATACTCACCTCACATGGCCTTTGCTCTCTCGACTGTGGGAAGCTGGAGTGCCTCTGGAATGCTCACTAGTGTCTTTGGGTTTTGAGTGTTAAATTTTTTAAATCTATTTGCCACAGGCATGTCATACATCTTACAGTTGAGTGGTCTCAACTGAACTGCTCCAAGAAGAAATACTCTCTTGAGGCAGTGTTATGAGCCATGGGCCTTGTATTGACTGGCCAGGTGGCTTTAATGAAATCCTGTCACCCCGGCTGGAGTGCAGTGGTGCAATCACAGCTCACTGCCGCCTCAATCTCCCAGGCTCAAGTGATCCTTCTGCCGCAACCTCTTGAGTAACTGGGATTACAGGTGCTTGCCACCATGCCCAGCTGAATTTTTTTTTTTAATCTGGAGATGGATCTCTGTGTTGTCCAGTGTGGTTTTGAACTCCTGAGCTCAAGCAGTCCTCTTGCTTCAGCCTCCCAAAGTGCTGGGATTACAGGCGTGAGCTACCTTGTCCGGCTCAGCATGTGTTTTTATTCTGAGGTTTTGGCAGATGGGACCTTGCTGATTCTGGAGACACTGCTCCTCTTAGAGGTAGCAAAAGTCTCCCGCGCTAGCTTGCCTTTCACATGCCAACCAGCCAGTCCACAGCCTTACCCCTCAACTGTCTTTGGCAAGTTCTCACATGTGGAGCTACTATCCCCCTTATTAATCATCTCAGTACCAGTTAGCAGCTAAAAGCGGTCCATATACTCTCGAGCTCCCTGAAATCATTCAAACTAGCCAATTCATAACTTGTTTATTCTGCCTTGCCCATTTCTTTGCTTGAAAATGGCAATACAGCCCTGGTGTGGTAGCTTAGATCTTTAATCCGACACTGGGCACCCAAGGCAGGAGTTCACTTGAAGCCAGGAGTTTGAGGCCAGCTTGAGCAACATAGGCAGACCCCATCTCTACAAAAAACTTAAGTCATGGAGCACAGTAGTGCACGCCTCTAGTTCCAGCTACTCAGTAGGCTGAGGTGGGAGGATTGCTTGAGCCTGGGAGTTTGAGGCTGCAGTGAGCTGTGATTAAGCCACTGCCTGGACAACAGAGCCAGACCCTGGCTCTTAAAAAAAAAAGACCTGAAGAAATGATAACACAGGCTTTACCACACTTTCTGCTTGCTACTCCTGTCTCCTGACCAACTGTGAGGCTTCCCTGTTTAGCCCTGTGCAGCTTGATATGCCCCCTCTTCACCGGAACTATGAGTTACATACTCATCAGTGGCAATCTCCTGATCTGTTGGCATCATCAACGCTAAATAACAAAATCTACATTATAAAAAACCTACCTGAAAGCGCTCATGGATTTCAAGAATTTAGCAAAGCAAATCAGCCATTTCCATGTCATTTCCAAAGAACTGTGTCAGTGCACCAAGCCAAATGTGATATTTAGCTTGGAACTCAGTAGAGAGCCATGGATGCAGGAGGGGAGCAATGCCAGAGAGGGGCTGTCCAGGTGCATTGGTAGGACCCAGGCGTTTGAGGGACCATTGTGTTAGTAAAGTAATGACCTGAGGGGTTGGGGTTTTAGGAAAGTAGCTGCTGATGCCCTTTTCATAGCCCGACACTCAAGAAAGCTCAAGCACAACTAACTGAGGGCCTGAAATACACCAAGAACGCCTTCAAGTATCATTCTCCCTGGGTCCTTTCTCATTGTTTTGAGGTATGGAGGATGAATGTCGTCTCCCAGCCCTGACTACATGGTATTTTCTTGATTTTTCTCCCTTTCATGGGTATCCTTGCTTCTTTCTTAAGCCTTTAGCCATTTGTAGCTGTGCGGTCTTTCAACATCTCTGTACTCTTGTTCTTCCTAGTTCCATTCCATGTCCTGGCTCTCAGGTTTAAGAACTTACATATGTTCAAAGTGTGTTTCTTGATCTTTGAAATTATGCTTCAGCAGTGATTGAAATCTTATCTCAGTTTCTTGACTTTCGGCATACATGTCATTTCAGCCACCTACAAGCCTGTTTTCCATCTGCATGTTCGTTTGTGTGTGTGTGTGTGTGTTTGACACAGGGTCTTGCCCTGTTGCCCAGGCTGGAGTGCAGTGACATGATCATGGCTCACTGCAGTCACGACTTCCCAGGCTCAAGTGATCCTCCCACCTCAGCCTCCCAAGTATCTGAGACTACAGGCGCACACCACCATGCCCAGATATTTTTTTAATTTTTTGTAAAGATGGGGGTCTCCCTGTGTTGCCCAGGCTGGTTTCAAACTCGTGAGCTCAAGCAGTCCTCCTACCCCACCTCCCAAATGCTGGGGTTACAGCTATGAGCCACCGCATCTGATCGTCATCTGCATGTTCTTTTGTCATTTTCAAACCCTTTCTGAATTATCCTCACACTTCTTGAGTATCAGACATCACCAGTATGATCTTCCATATGTCCCTGTGTGTGTATGGGCTTCTCCAGCTTTGAGTTCTTCGTCTTTTCCTCACTCTCTTCCTTTAATGGAGAAGCTTCTTGGGGCTCTTTACTCATGTAATGTTCCCATTACCTCTTCCTTGGGTTATTTCTCTCCATTTCCCACACCTCCCCTCTCCTTGTGAACACCTCGACTACAGCGCCACCCTTCTTGCCACTCTGGGAAAGGTCGGCAGTGGCTCCCTGTTTACAAATCATAAGTTCCTGTCTTTTCTGGGCTATGGACAGGACTCCAGACTGTTACTGTCCACTCTTTTCTCCAAATGAACTCTGGTTCTGTAAGGTTATGCGCCTGGTTTTCTCCCCTGCACCCCCTCACTCCTTTCCCCTTTCATACTGGCACAGCCATGTGTATGTTGAAATTTCTTTCTTTCTTTTTCCTTTTTTTTTGAGATGGAGTCTTGCTCCATTGCCCAGACTAGAGTGCAATGGCACGATATCGGCTCACATCCTCCACCTCCCAGGTTCAAGAGATTCTCCCACCTCAGCCTCCTGAGTAGCTTGGATTACAGGCACCTGCCATTATGCCCGGCTAATTTTTGTATTTTTGTAGAGAAAGGGTTTCACCATGTTGGCCAGATTGGTCTTTAACTTCTGACCTTAGGTGATCTGCCTGCCTCGGCCTCCCAAAGTGCTGGGCTTACAGGCATGAGCCACCACGTTGGTGTTGAAATTTCTAAGGCTTTGTCCCAGGCCTTTTTCCTCTCACTGGCCTCTCCCCATGTGCCTCATCTGCACTCTTGGGGTCAGCTACCTACTTTACTGTAAACACCCTAAATCTTACTTCTCCAGCCCTCATCTCACACAAGTCTTACTGCTCTTCTCCTTTCACCTCATGCTTCCCTTTCCTTTTCCCACCTGAGATGGAGCTTCCACCACTGCTTTGCCCAGTTAGCGAATATGTATCCTTTATTTTGTCCCAGAGAGCACCCAGCTAGGTCATACCCACTCTTTCATGACTATTTGTTTGGTGATTGAATAATGACTGTCTCCCCAACTCAATTTCCAGCTTCAAGAGAGCACAGACCTTGATCTAGAGTTTCTCCTAATTATTTGTTACATGTGCATAGTTTCTAGTCAGCGGTATATATTCAGATATTTGTTAGGTGAATGAGCCCTAATCATTTTTGACATTTTAGGTTATGTGACATTATCTCCACAGTACCTCTTCAGGCTCGATGATTTGCCCGAAAGTCAAACAAAACTCAGAAAAGAAAGTCACAAAACTCAGAAAAGCTGTTATACTTATGGTTACAGTTTATTACTGCAAAAGGGTACAGACCAGGATCACCAAAGGAAAAAGGCACATAGGAGGAAATCTGTGAGAAACCAGACACACAATTTTTTTTTTTTTTTGAGATAGAGTCTCAGTCTGTCGCCCAGGCTGGAGTGCAGTGGCGTGCTCTCGACTCACTGCAACCCTGTCTCCCGGGTTTGAGCGATCCTCTGCCTCAGCCTCCCGAGTAGCTGGGACTACAGGTACATGCCACCACACCAGCTGAATTTTGTATTTTTAGTACAGATGGGGTTTCACCATGTTGACCAGGCTGGTGTGGAAGTCCTGACTTCAGGTGATTCACCCGCCTCAGCCTCCCAAAGTGCTGGGATTACAGGCACGAGCCACCGCGCCCGGCCCAGAACAAACTTAACAGCTGTTCCTTCCCGGTGCAGTTGCACAAGGGCACACAGCAAAGTTGTGTGCAAAACGTTCACAGTATTGCCAGCCAGGGAAGCTCACCCAAGCCTTGGTGTCCAGGGTTTTCATAAGGATCATTCATGTAGGAATGCAGAACTCACATGAATAACCAGAAACACCCAGTCTACAACCCTTGCAGAAAGCAAACATATAGCAAAACTCCATCTGAAAAAGAAAAAATCCCCCTGCAACTGGGAGCTGGGAGTGGGGAGCCCTGTATTTTTGTCTGTACCACCGTGGAATAGTTTCCATTTTGTTGAATTAGAGCGTTCAGGGCAAGTGAGGGACTTGTTTTTTTTTTTGTTTTTGTTTTTTGTTTTGTTTTGTTTTGTTTGTTTTTTGACGGAGTCTCTGTTCTGTTGCTATATTTAGGATCACCTAAATCAAGTGATCCACCTGCCTTGGCCTCCCAATGTCTTGGGATTATAGGCCTGAGCCACCACACCTGGTGACTGTAGGACTAATATTGTTTGTTTTGAGAACATGTATGTAATAGGTTTTATCAGCTTGAGAATATAAAAGGGTGGGATTTATTTGTCTGCTCACTGCAACCTCCATCTCCTGGGTTCAAGTGATTCTCCTGCCTCAAGTTCCTGAGTAGCTAGGACTACAAGTGCACACCACCATGCCTGGCTAATTTTTTTTTTTTTTTTTTTTAATAGTGGCCTCCCAAAGTGCTGAAGTTACAGGAGTGCCACCATGCCCAGCCTTTTAAGTATTTTCACCACTTTCACTGGGGAGTGACTCTACAGGGCACTTCTCACTATAATTATGGAAGTCTCTCCTTGTTATTTTTCAAACTTTTAACTTTATTATTTATTTAAATAAATAAATACACAGGGTCTTGCTCTGTTGCCCAGGCTGGAGAGCAGTGATGTGATCATGACTCACTGCAGCCTCAACCTCCTGCACTCAAGTGATTCTCCCACCTTGGCCTCCCAAGTAGCTGGGACGACAGCCATGTGCCACAGCGCCCCCCTAGTTTTTTTATTTTTTGTAGAGACAAGGTTTCACCATGTTGCCCAGGCCGGTCTCGAACTTCTGCGTTTAAGTGATCCACCTACCTTGGCCTCCCAACGTCTTGGGATCATAGGCCTGAGCCACCACACCTGGTGACTGCAGGACTAATGTTGTTTATTTTGAGAACATGTCTGTAATGGGTTTATAAATATAAAAATTTATAAATATAAAAATTCTCTGATGGAGAATATAAAAAGGTGAGATTTATTTTTCCCTGTCTTTGCTTTTTCTTGTTGTTTTATATTTTCTGTTTTTGCAATGTCTTACCATATTTCCTGTAATGCACATCACATTCCGGTTTGATGTTTATTCAATAAAGGGCTTTCTGGGTTGGGAAGAGATTTTGTTTTGAATTATATTTTCCCAGATGAGTGACGATACCCAAGCTTTGTCTTACCACTTTCTTCTCTATTCCTCTGAACACTTATTACTACCCTAAATCATCTTGCTATATATGGTGAGGTTTTCTGGAGTCAGAGATTTTGTTGTCAATTACATATCTATTTTATTTATTTATTTATTTGTTGAGCAGAGTCTCACTCTGTCATTCAGGGTGCAGTGCCATGATCTCAGCTCACTGCAACCTCTGCCCCCCAGATTCAAGTGACTCTCCTGCCTCAGCCTCTCGAATAGGTGGGATTACAGGCATGTGCTACCACACCTGGCTAATTTCTGTATTTTCGGTAAAGATGTGGTTTCGCCCTGTTAGCTGGGCGGGTCTCGAACTGCTGACCTCAAGTGATCTGCCAGCTTTGGCCTCCCAAAGTGCTGGGATTAGAGGCGTGAGCCACCACACCAGACCTTCTCTTATATTTATGCAAGATCTGTTCCCTGTCTAAAAGAATTCAATTTTAAAAGGTTTTGAAACTTTTAAACAAATAAATACGTGGGCTAATTTTACGATCTGAGGCAAAAGCCACAAATTGATGTAAGTGTCCAACAAATATTCAGCAAGTAGGAGGAGACGGGTGAGTGAGCTGGGCTCGTGGCACCCTGGCTGTGAGCAGGCACAGCTATGGGCTTCAGTTTAAAAAACATTTAAATCTGAATTCTTTTTGACAGGGAACAGGTCTTGTGGAAATATAATTGAAGACCTGGCGTGCTGGCTCTCGCCTGTAATCCCAGCAATCTGGGAGGCGGAGGCGGGCAGATCACTTGAGGTCAGCAGTTCGAGGCCAGCCTGGCCAACAGAGTGAAACCCCGTCTCTACTAAAAATACACGCAGCGGTGACCCTGGAGAGTGACTGGAATCAGCAGTGACCTTGAAGCAAGGTGGTTTAGGGTCGCGGGCTGCACCAGGCTCCACCGCATCAGGAGTGGCGTGTATGTTCATTACCACGTGCATCGCGGGTCTTTCCTAGTTCACGCATGCGCACCCCGTGGATATCTGCGATGTTCATTCCCTCCGGTCCGGTCCCATCACCGCCTCTCTGCATCCTCTGTCTCCTTCCTTCTCGGGCCTCACCTCCAGATCTCGCTTTCAGTGTCCAGCCCCAGCCGTAGCGCTCCACTTCCGCCCCAGTCCTGACCCGGGGCCCTGAGCGGAGGTTCCCATTTCTGTCTCTTCTATTGGTCGTGCTTACGATGACGTCAGGAATTTCAGCCAATGGGAGCCAAACAGGAAGTACCGCTCCGCGCGGGAGGCGCCAGGTATAAAAGAAGGCCGCCACTGCTGCTCACGACGCCGCGGATCCCCGAGCCTGCGTACGTCGTCGTCCTCGGTGAGGCCGCCGGACGAGCGGGATTGGAAGCGCCTCGGCTGGAAAGTGACCCCCAAGCCCTTTCAGGACCCTGTGAACGGGAACAGCCATCCAGAGAGCTCAGGAAGGCGTCTGCGGCCTCACCTCTGATCCCCATGAGCTCCCAGGGAGCTGCGGTCCCGCTGGGCAGAGCTCAGCCTGCAGGCGAAGCGGGTGAGAGCTGGAGCCCGAGAAAGGACGCGGAGAAGGCCAGGGGTCGGGTGCGCAGAAGGCACACCTGTTGACATCTCACCTCCCTCTCCTCCCCACCTAACCCTTTCCTTTCCTCCCCACTCTCTCCCTACTGTTCCCTTCCCTCTCCCTCCCTCCCGCTCCCATTCTTCTCTCACCTCTC